>JAUMHR010000056.1:5957501-5982399 GCA_032361145.1 Enteromius fasciolatus
AAGTTGCTTAAATATCTTAATTAAACTAATGCCTAGTCCTGGCTTAAGCTAAGCCCCGTTTGTGAAACCGGGCCTGAGTGTCTTATATATTTATATTCATATTAAAGCAACAGAACTGAAATTATATCAAGTTTATCAGCAGCACAGCACGAGAGTGAGGAAAAACGCGATATCTGCCTTTGATCTTGTAGGCATCTGTTCCACTCCGCGAGGACTGTCCGTCTTGATTGCTTTTATTTCAGTACATTTCAGACGAGGCAAGGGCCATCTCAAACAAGCCTATTGTTGTGCGCAGACTTGAAAAAATGCCTGCACGAGGATAGGGTGCGCAAGACCATCCCGATGACGATAATGACGTAATGCAGAAGGCCGGAGTATACTGTACATTGGCCTTTAAGCTGGGGCAGCATTTGCTGTAGACAAGTTTGTTTTGGTATTCGGCCCGAGCTTTTTGAATAATCGCAAATAATATTTGTTTTCATTTATTTATATTGTTTATACTTTTTGTTATTCACACATAATTCATTAAAATAGTTTCATTTCAAAACGTTGATTACAAAATGCACCTACATTTTTGGAATGTTTTTGTTGAATAAAATACTATTTTTCTAATTTAAAAAGTCTCGTCTCATGGGATAAGTGTCTCGTCACATCCCTAATAAATAGTAATTCTCATATTACAATGAAGAATTATGTGGAATTATGTGACATTGAAGACTGGAGTAAAAAATATATATATATTATTTGAAATTATTATTATTATTATTATTTTTTTAAATAGTACTGTTTTTACAATATTTACAATACAATATTTTGGATCAAATAAATGCAGTATTGTGTATGTATATTATATACATACATAGGGATACTTGTATGTTCATGTATATTTCTAAATGTATAAAGAAAGAAAATTTTGTAAAAGATAGGGGGGGAATAATATAGAAAGGAAACAGCAGCAGCAGCAGCAGCAATTGAAACCACCCCAGAATCCCTGAGTGCAAGTGTTGTTTATTTATATTGGTGAGTGTACTGGACATGTCCTGGCGTGGCCAGGGCAGTTTTCTCTAGCAGCGATAGGGATCTTGGGTAAATACACAGCCTGGAGGTGTGTCTGCCTTGTGCTGCACAGCCTGCTGGTTAGAAACACTACATCAATCCCCCACCTCCTGCTGCACACAGGAAATCAGTATCTTGTCGCCCTTGAGCCACCCAACAGCTACCTGTGCCACCACACTTGGGGATTTCAGCCCCTGCCCTTGAGAGCAAAATGATGTGTTATTTCTTCAGCTGTCTGAAGCTTTGGCCAGCTCCTATCTTGCAGAATTAATGTGCACAGTAGGAAGAACTCATGGGAAAACACCCCAAACCAGACATTTGAACATCAGGCACCCTTATTATGCTGTTTAGTTGCTGCATTCTGAATGTTGGAAAGCTCAGTGACCTTACATATCTGAACCTCATTCATGATAAGCACTTAGTTTACTCAACCGTACACTTTACCACATGATTCTGTTGCCACAGTTACAATAAAAAAAATCTCAACCAATCAGATCTCCATCAGCGGAGTTCCAGAATAGCCAATTACAGCTCACAACACAAGTGCCCTACAGTCATAGTGATGCTCATCTAGTGACCGCATCCATTCTGCTATCAGAATTATGAAGGCCTAATGTGTAGAGATACTGCCCTACAGATGTTTTGAAAATGTTTTCTTTTTTGTTGTTGTCATAAAGAAGAGTCAGTAAGGTCAAAACAATTTGTGAAGAAATGTTATAATGTAACAGACTTATAACAGACAAAGATTGTTCATTTTAACTTCATATTTATAAAAACCTTTTCAAAGAAAATATTTATAAATAACCATATTATATGATTTATGAAGGGTCACGTAACAGCAAAGTCTATTAAAAATGTAGCTTTGTAATCAGGAAAAAAATAATTATGAATACAATACATTTTAAAATATATTTATAGAAAGCAGTTATTTAAAAAATATATATTTATATATGAAATGTATTAATATTTCACATTATTACTTGTTTTATTGTATTCTTTATCAAATAAATTCAAATTTGCAATATATATTATAATTTAGTATGCAGAGCTTGGAATATCATGTTCGAGACATTTCTGATGCCAACTACTCCTTTAAACAAATATTAAGAAGATGCAAAAATATATTAAAAGCCAGGAATCCCTATTCACATATACTCATAAACATCCAAGCGTTCCCAACATCTGTGTCATTGCTCATGTATGTTGTATGGCTTAGATAGAAATCATGCCAGGACACCTCACACATAGTACTGTAATCTCCCTCACACACACACACACATAACATTCACTCATCCATGACAAACATTCCTTTTCTACCCAGCAACGCTCCTTAATAACAGCCCCCCCGTTTCCCTCTGGCCACAGACAGACCCATCCACGCACGCCAATCCCGGCGCTGAGCCTCCAACGTGCGGCCCAGACGCGGCTCTCCCCTGCTGGAGGAGGGGTGGGGGAGAGTTCCCCGTCTTTCTGCAGGCTGGCTGTTTTTACCATGCTCACAAACATGAATTAATGAGAGCCAACAAAAAGGCTGATGGCGTCGGGGTCACTCATGCATACCGCAGCCCAGTACAGTAGCAGCTCAGCGGGGGTCTGGCATACTGTCTGCCCGTCTGAGGTGGCGTGAGTATGAGGGGTCAGCGCTTGACTGGCAGGCCCTCATTCGAGCTGATATGCTCACATGCAGACAGCCTGTCTGAGAAACAAGCTGTAGTAAAGCATAATGTCACCACTGCAGGTTAAAGCACAACTGACCCAGTAATGGAGGGGAATGTGCCAGTCTGGATGTTTGATCTGTCATGCAGATGTGTTTATGTGGTATTAAAGTGTGGTATTAAAGCGATTTTACCCAGATAAATATACTGTAATGAGTGTAATCACTGATCACTGGAGATGGGAGAAACAATAAGTGCATGTGTATTAGCGAGAAGCCACATTCAAACATGTGACGTGTACAGGCAGGTGCTAGTGGAAATGCATGACCATTTGCCAAGGATGTGAGTCCGACACATTCATACACACACACACGCACACGCAGGCCTTGAACAGATGTAGTGTGCTGTATTAGTGCAGGAGGGTGTAACATTAACCCTGGCCTGCTGTCTCTCTGGGACCTGTCTTTCTCTCAGCTGCTTCGGTGCCAGACAGACCCTGGTTTCCTGTGTGCTGCCCGCACTGAGCGGGTGCACGAGCAGAGGTGATTCTACACCCTATTTAAGGGGGCCTCAGGCCCTCTTGTCTATCATATTAGCCTCCCTAAAAATATGTGATTAATGCAGCTGTCACCAGCAAACTCAATGAAAGCCGGGTTACCGCCTTAGAACAAATAATAAAAAAAAATTAATTTTGTGATTAAGTTGAAGAGAAGTAAACATCTATGCGTTTGGCAGTTGCTTTGATTTAAAGCGACTTGCGGCATTGGATTCAAAGTATACACATATAAATAAAATCACACTGTGATTAAAGACACAGTATCCTAATAAAGCCGAAAGAGTGAGAGATAAAGTTGTAATTATAAAAATAAATAAATAAATAAAGGTTTGTTGTATGTGTCAGGGCGTGATGAAAAACTAAATACAGTGACAAAAAAGAAAAATCACATTTCTGATAAAAAATAAAATTAATAAACAGTACAGTACTGTAAAGTAAATCCTTTTTCAAATAGTTTTACAATTTAAAAAAAATATATCAATAAATATTTAGTTAAAAAAATAAAAAACTTGGTCATTTAGAAAGCGGTTTTCTCTAGAAAAATAAAATCAAGATTATAAATAGTATAAATTACCTTTTATTCTGTTTTTATAATTTATTTAATCCTTCCACGATTACCTCAGACCCTTAAAAGTATGCAGTTATGTGATCTTTATGTGATGTTTACAGAAAAACGTAGCTGTATACAGTTATTGACAGATTGAATTGAGCATGGTGTTACAGGTAAATTGAGGCGGAATGGAGTTCCACCCAGGGGTCGAGGTTTGGATTGTTTACTTCGGGCAAAATACACTTTTTTGCATGCCACTTTTGCTTTTTGGTTTATTAAAAAGCCTACTGGGGGCGAATATTGAACTCCCATCCTTTTGACCTTAAAAAAGTATCTCTAAACTGCCACATTCTAGAATCTCTGCAGACTCTTGTGCATAAGGGCATCTGTGCTGGGTGAACATGTTTGTGAGCCTCAAGGGCAGGTCTGAACCCATCCACATGGGGTCACTGACCTGTCATTAAGGCCTCAGACATTGCACTGCTGTCTCCAGCTCAAGTACTTTAAATAGGGCTCTGTTAATTTTGAAGTGGGACTATTTGGGTTTCAATATGACAGTCTTGAAAGATGAAATCAGTCTTAGTATGTGTATTGGTGATATGAGGTTGTGTGAAGCACAGTTGTCATTTCCAGTTCCCTCACAGCTGCTCGGCGAGCACAGAAATAGTTAAAGCATTTGAGTTATTGAAGAGTTAAGAGTCACAGATCACTGAGCGTTTGTTCTCTGATCCGTTGATGTTTTACCCCCACAGCCCCTGTCAACAGCTCCTCAAACTATTTCTCTTACTTTCTCTCTCGCCTGTGCTTTTATTTTTTAAATAATGCGAGCGGCACTTCCTGTGCTTCAAATGGAGATCCTGTGAGATTGCAGAGAGAATATCATGGGATTTCTTTAGCTTGACTGCATGTGTGTGTTGAGGTGTGAGCATGTGTTTGCTTTTCTGTGCATTAGTATGAGCAGAGCGAGTCTGCAGCTCTCTGAAAAGGTGGCGTTACAGATGAATGTGCCGTGCATCGTGTCAAAGGCTGGTGTGTAGGACGTGTGTCACGGCTGAAGGTGAAGCATGACTGTGCATGTGTTAGCATACAAGGAACACTAACTCTGTGATACAAAGCCAAACGCTATCCGGCATACCAACTTGAAACTATAAAGGTTTACTACACAGCCTTAAAGAGAGAGCTTACCTAGAAATTCTGTCATTATTTACCCATTTTTCCAAAACATGATATCCTTTCTTTTGTGAAACACAAAAGGAGATGTTTAGAAGTATGTACAAGCTGCTCTTTTCTATACCAAAAAAATGTGATTCATATTGATCAAAAAATTACCTAGCAGAATTTGCTAAATTTACATCAGCATAAAAGGTGCAATGCTATGGAAGCCTGTTTTCGCCACTATATAAAATTTAAAAAAAGGTTATTGCAACTTTTTTTTTATCTTACAATTTTGTGATATACAGTATAAACTTGCAATTGCAAGTTATAAAGTCAAAATTGCCACATATAGTCACAATTATGTGGAAAAAGTCTGAATTGCATGATATAAACTCGCAATTTCAAATGATAAAGTCAGATTTGCAACTTTACAGTTCACAATCTGTGATATAAGGTTACAATTCTGACTTTTTTTCTCAGAATTGTGAGATATAAACTCACAACTTTCAGTTTTAAAGAAAAAAGACTTGATATGTTCTCTGAATTGTCAATTTTAATCTCACAATTCTGACTTTATAACTCACAATCGCAATAACCTTTTTTTTTTTATTCAGTAGTGGAAACTGGCTTGTACAGAATACATAAGACATATTTCTGAATAAAAAGATATCTGAAAAATACAAGAAATTGATCTAGCTTTAGATAACATATGATCGCACATGTGATTGTCTAAATATTCTATGCTATGTATTGGACTGAAATCAGTGAACTTTTTTTTCATGAATATGTTCATCACAAGAATCGTCCAAATGGACCAGTGTGATGGAATGAATGCTAAGAGAGTAAAAAACGTGCTTGTTTATACACTTCTGGCACAAGGTTAAATTGGGATGTGTGTCACAAAACATCATGTCCAAACATGGCACGTTAACATGCAGTACGTCTGTCTGTATCGCAGAAATCCCTCCTTCATTAGACACAAACGGCGTGAGAATCTGACTACAACGTTAGCTAAATATTGACAGCAGCTTCGAGGGATGGGAAATCATTCTAATTCAGCACTTTTGCAGATTTAAACCTTCACTTTGATGAATGTTCCCGTTTTCGTTTACATCGATGCGTTTTTGTCTGAAAGCTAGCCGAGCGTGTCTGTTTCTCTGTGTGCGATGGACAAAAGAAAGCTTGTGTCTCTCCAGCCCCTCTAGAACAAGTCTTCACGTAATGGTGTGTTTCTGCTGTTGTCTTCATATATTTTCTGATTTCTCTTCCCCCAGGCTCCGACTGTTCCAGAAACTTCACCGCCCCATCAGGTGTGATCGAGTCGCCCGGCTTCCCTGACAAATACCCCCACAATCTAGAGTGCACCTTCATCATCGTCGTCCCTCCTCACATGGACGTCACCCTCACCTTCCTCACTTTTGACCTGGAGAACGACCCCTTGCAGGGATCGGAGGGCGAGTGCAAGTACGACTGGCTGGAGGTGTGGGACGGCCTCCCGCAGGGTGAGTCTAGATGTTGTAATCCTGAAGAATTCTGCTTGGATTTACAGTCGGGGTTCGGATTAGGCTGCAGTATCCCAAAGTCCAGACCACCCGTGACTTTAAGAGGATTGCGTTTCCCATTTCCCTCTGACCTCATTGTCTGCTTTGAGATCAGTATGTTGCATGTCTGCCGTATGTAATTTGGTCACTTAATGATTTCTAATCCACATACCGTTCACTATCGCACTATGGGCCATCTGGTTGATTATCTAGCAGTCCATACAGCTGTTGGGTCTCGCACCACCCGTCCGTTGGCCACTGCCGGTATGAAGCTCAGGCGCAGTGCTGTCGTGCTGTTACTGCGGCTGCCGCTGGAGCTATTTTAGTAGCGAGCGTTGGCAGATGAAAGCGGAGCCCAGGGCCTTGCTTTGCCTTATCTGCGCCAGGCGGGGCCAAAAAGCCACGGAACCCATATTCTTTTGCACGTAGGGGTGGAGGAGATGGAGGATGGGGGGTTATAGCAGCCATGGTAACCTTTATCAGGAAAGTGAAAATGGGGCGTGAATAACACTGCAATAGGATTTAATCCTTGTCTGGAACAGAGCGCTGTGGAATACACTCTTTTTCCCCCAGCTGTCTTATTAATGCTTCAGCCCCGAGACCCCCATACTGCCCCCACCCTCGTCCTTCTGCCTCTGGGACGGGCTTCATATTGTAGAGCTGCACACGCACATATAATCAGACATAGTAACTAAAATGGAACAGTATATTTAAGGTGGTCTAATAAATCTAACCAACTTAACCAAGATTATGAGTAATTAACATTAATTATTGTAATGTGTGTGTATGTTCTGTTTTATACTGAGCAATTGATATCCATTACTGTTATGAGAATATGGTGGAAAATATGTTTAATGGGCAAATGCATCTTTGTTTGCCCTATAAAAAATATAGAAATACTAAATATTATATTAGTCACTGTCACTGACATTTTCCACCATATTATTATTTTTTGTAATTAAAAATAGTAAAAAGAACATCTTAATTTTCTTAAATACAATTGTATTGATTTGTTTAATATGTACTTCTTATAATACTATACAACTAGTTTATTTAATATTTGTATATATTTTGCTATGAAAGAGGTAGCCTATTTATGTTAAAATGTAAAAAATTTTAGGAAATATGAAAATATGGTGAAAGAATGCTAAGAACATCTACATTTTTTTCAAGTGGAGAAAAAATAGAATAATGTTAATTTTTATAATATGTGCTACTTAATATTATACTATTTTCAATATTATTTTTAATATTGAATAGAGCACCTATTTTTACTTTTTATTTTATTTATTAAAATTCCTAAGTTTCCTAAGTTCTATTGATGTAATATAATTTGATACTTAATATTATAATTTCTTCAATATGCTTATATGCATACACATTCAGTATGCTATTATCATTCAAGGTCTGCTTTTAGATTTGCCTAAATTTGATCTACCTTTACTTTATTTATGAAATGTGATTTTTGAAGGGGGATTTTTAGCAACTTTACACAAGCAGGATTCAGACACACACAGACAGCGTCCTGATCAAAGTAGTATACAATAGCCACCTGATTTGATCATCAACACCATCAAAGGCGAGAGAGATAGTTATTTCTAGCTCCGCTTGAGAGCACTTGCGGTATTAAAGTCCTTTCCTCTCCAAAAGAGAAGAAAATCAATGTACTTGATTGATATGAGGCTATTTCACCCATCCTGGACTCTGTGTGTGTGTGTGCACCAGGATGGAGGATGGATTCATTACTGTGAGACAGCAGCCTCTCTACAGCATTACAGCCTGACCAAACGAAATCACATACATTTGTTGACTGATTAACGTCCCAGAATCCTGTGTTGTATAGGTTGTAAGCACATAAACAGAATAACCAGTCTTAGCTTAAGAGCGGCAAGCTGGAGCAAAATGAGACCCGTTCGCATCCCAGCGCTGACAAACCATATCCTCCATTTGTGTTTTTTGCAGTGGGACCTCTTATAGGGCGGCACTGTGGTACCAAAATCCCCTCTGAAATACAGTCGTCCACTGGGATCCTCTCTCTGTCCTTTCATACGGATATGGCCGTGGCCAAAGATGGCTTTTCTGCTCGCTACAATATGACTCTCAAGGAGGTCAATGACAGTAAGTGAAGTGTGTTTTTATCTTTTAGCTTCAAAACTGAACTATTGGTCCAGCTACGAATACAAAGATGCATTATTTTATCTCTTCTTTTAAACAAGTTTTTTACATAAATAGAATAAACCAATTCAATATGACTGAATAAAAGGTATCAGAATACAAAGTAGGCAGCAGCACTGTTCGTAGCTCCTCTTCAGCTCTGCTGTTTATTTGCGTGTCTGTCTTTAATGTAAGAAAAATCCTGTGTTCCTCAGATTTCCATTGCAGTAATGCTCTTGGCATGGAGTCAAACAAGATCAGCGATGACCAGATCTCTGCGTCATCCTCCTTCTATGATGGCCGATGGTCTCCAAGACAGGCTCGACTTAACTTTGAAGATAACGCTTGGACGCCCAATGAGGACAGCAGCAAAGAATACATCCAGGTGACGTTTCCTCTCTTATTTGCGTGTCTAGAGGTTCCCATCCTTCTCAACTTACTTGCAATGCATTGTGGAATCTCAAAAGGCTTGTGAACGGACGTGTGGATTTGAGATTTCTGGGTTAGATCCAGGTTAGGTGCTATACCAGGCCTTCAGAATGAGCCTCATTACTTTTGGTGTTACTTTAAGTAGTATGTCGTATTTGTGTCAGGATGCCTCTGAGTTGTGGGCTTCTGGTAGAGCTCACAGCTGTTGTGCTGTGTTAACACCTGACATCACTCCCTCGCTCTCAGGGTCTGCGGCCCAGGCTTCCTTCTTGACAAACAGCTGTCGTAAATGCCAACATGCCCAAGGACCATACTTCACCCAGACACCTCGGCTCTGTTTTGTGTGTGTGTGTGTGTGTGTTCAGAATAAGAGAGGTCGTTCTGTTTTAGGTGTGTACATGCACCGGAGATCTGTGTGGCACTGATATTCATTGATTTATCCAGGGTTTCAGGGCAAATGAACTGATGAAGTTTCCTTGAAAGAATGCTGTGTGCACAATACGAGTTAAGATCTGTTGTTAAAAGCATCTGTAGCATCATGTTGTTACTTTAACCATATTTTGTTTTAATTTACTTTTCTTTTTTTTTGTTTTGTGTGTGCGTGTGTGCGTGCGCGTGTTTATTACAGCAAAAATAATAATTACAGTTATGCACTTGGAGTTGGAGCTGGAGGTTAAAACAGTTTAAAATTATTTTATTTTATGTTTGGTTTAGTTTTATTTCTCCGGTATAGCACTTGCAAATTAAGGCTAACTGTTAAAAACATAGTTTAAAATAAAATCCAAAAGATGGCCATACTTTTTTTTATCAAAGAATCTAATTTTAGTGAAATTGTTGTGAAAATGTATTTTTATTTTTATTTATTTATTGTGTTTATTAAATTTATTAGTTCAAATATTTTGGCAGTTACAAATTGGTGCTTTTATTTATTTATTTATTTGTTTATGTATGTATTTATTTTTTAAGTATTTTGCTTGTGACCTTTTTATTTTTTGCAGAGAAAAGAGACAAAATTATCTTCAGTGGTAATCAACATTATTCCACAGATGCTGATGATAGCATTTAACTTGTATTGAACCCATAACATCTCTTTAACATCTCATCAGATCTTTTCTTCTGCTCGTTTCTCATTGTTTCTCTCCCTCTCTTTATTACTATTCATCAGGGACTCTCTTCTCAGACATGGTAGGCTACATCTTTCTCTCTCTCTCTCTATTCGTTTTTTCTGGGCACATGCAGGGGTTGATGATGCACTGCCCGCTCTGATGGTAACAGCCACTTGATTGATGAGGGTCCTTTCCTAGGAATAAATAGTTAGCAGCAGTCTTGGGTTCTATTGATTTTTTTGTCTAGGTGTGTTTCTCTGTGGCCCTAAGCAGCTTTACAGAAGGTTTTAGGAGTGTGTGTGTGCACGCTCGTATCTGTGTGTGAAAGCCACACCTGTCTCGCTGACAGATAACAAACGCTGCAGTTTTCCCGCTCATGTTCAGATGACATCCCGCTGAGCAGGGAGAGCCGAGGATCATGGGTAACAGCCCTCCTCTAGGACGGGAGCTGAATGCCTGATTAAGGAGCTCACTGCGGTAGAGGCGGAGGGGCAGAGAGATGGTTCTCGCACCGCAATCATCATCATCATCATTTCGGGAGGGGGGGTCTGGAGAGTTAGGGAGGGTGATAATCTGTGTGGGGAGGGAGAGTTGAATGAAGGTGGTTAGTATCGATCAGAGCTCAGGTGATTGATCTTAAGGCTCTGATAACACCTTCGCTGCCGCCCATGATCTGCAGGGAGGGGATGCCTCAAATTCCCACAGCTCCATCCATCTTTCAGCTCTTCCCTCTATCTCATTCCTCTCACATCCCTCTCTCCTTCTGCTTCTGCTTACTTATCTCACTCTCTCATCATCCTCATTTTAGTGGTATTGCTAAGAAAACAAGTATAAAGTAATAAAGTAGGCTAATATAACTCAAACACTGGAATAATACATGTTCGTGACTCCTGAAATCAAGTAAAAAATAGTAACAAATTTATTTTAGTTTGATTTTTAATTTTACACAATATACACTATACAGCCCTGAGAAATGTAGTTTTTAATGTGCCCCTACTATGGGGTAATGAAAGGTTCATAGCTTCATATATTGTTTTGGGGAGTCTCAAACATTAGGTTAACATGCATGCAAGGTCAAAAAACACTTTTTATTTTTTTGTAATATACATTTAATTTTTACTTTATTTGTTCAACGACTTCGACAACGATTATTTTTCCAAATCCCTCAATTTCATTTAAAGAAGTGTTTGTGAGCTTTTAATGCTCCAAAAGTGGCACATAGTGGCAAAGAATGAATTTGCTCTTTTTTTTTCAGACCAATGTGAAAAGATCAACAAGTGGATATGCTAATGTTTCATTTTGACTTCAGCATAAAGCGGCTTGGGACTCATTTTACAAGTGACTCGTTTCAATGATTCAGAGTCAACTCTTTTTTTGTGAGAAAATAACTTTATACATGGTGCACTTTCATTCACTTGTTTCACTTTCACTTAGAGCTATGTTACAGCATGAAGAGGCACTTTAAAATGATATAAAACTAAACATTTAGTTTTAGTATAATTTAATGTTAAAATATATCCTTAAACAATAAAAAAATTATACAAAATAATTTAAACTTACATTAAAAAACTAAATGATCTAAAATTATACAAAACACTAAAAATTCTAATATATATATATATATATAAACTAGTGTGATATTTACAACTAGGCTTTGTTCAAGTCTCTTATGCAAAGCATTAAACATTTTAGTGCTGGACAACTTTGTGAATTAGTTTTTTCACAATGACACAGTTATGTGACATAATCAAAACCACTCTGAAGATATTTGAAAGTTAATATACGTCAATGTGGACAGTCATTTTGGCTGGGTGGGGCTACAAAACAACCCACAGAAACCAAGCAATCATCAAAATGTCCTGTCATAACAAAAACCTATAGAACAGCACAGTTATAATTTAATTTTTCCTTTTTTTTTTCTCCTTAGGTTGACCTGCACTTCCTGAAAGTCCTGACGGGCATCGCCACCCAGGGTGCAGTCTCTAAAGAGACACACAAGTCCTACTATGTCACCACTTTTAAGCTGGAGGTCAGCACTAACGGAGAAGACTGGATGATCTACCGCTATGGCAAAAACCACAAGGTACGCTCACATGAGAATGGCACCTGTGAGAGATAAAGCTGTTCTCTGTTTTCCTGTGCTGGTTATAGCGAAAAAGAACTGAAAAGGTGATACTAGTTTCTGTGATGAGTTAGTTAAATTGCTGGTTCTATGAGCTTAACTAAAAATAAAGACTTTAAACTCAAACTAAGATACTCCTTTTGGATTATGGGAAAAACTAGACAGGGCTTCATTATTAGAAACTGAATACACAGGCTGGATGAAAGTAGAGAGCTGAATGGTGAGAGGTAAAAAGAGTGATAAAGCCTGAGTAAAACCAATCGTCCCGTGTGGTACATGCCTCTAATCTTCAATCATTAACAAATCCCCTGGAAATCCTGTATGGAGTTGATTGCTAGACAGGAGAACATATGAACGCTCTGATGTTAGCGGGATGATTTTGGAAGAAGCTGTAAAAAACATCAGCCGCCACTGAGAATAACCTGCCTTATACGACCCCAGCCACCACCAACTGGCAACTGGGTCTTTAGCCCTGGACCCCCTGCTGGAATGGCCTCTGGCTTTAATCTTCCAGAAAATCTCTGAGTTCTGTCCTCTCTTAATGTGTTCGCTGTTTTTACGGCTTTGGTTTCAGTTCAGCTAAGCTTTGTTAAGAAGTCTGGCTGTGTCAGAATGGGCGGTCAGCACCTTATGGGAGGCATCCCTGGTCAGCGTCCATTTAGAAATGGTACTATTAAGTAATGTTCTGTTTATTCATATGCCTGGAAGGAATATATTTCAACGTCTGTCTAGCAAGATGCCTCAGTTTTGCAGACGAAAAGCATCCAGTCATGGCTTTTTTAATATCGCCTAGATTAACAGGAAATAGGGTGTTGGCATTGAAATGAAATGTAAATTTGCACTGTAAACTGGTTTGTTTATGAGCATCATGTAAATGGATTTCGAGTCAGGCAGGTTATTATTTTTCAGGGCTGTGTGGTGATGGTTTGGGTTGATAGCACCACATCAGGCCCTCATCGGTCTCAAATGATGATGGCGGAGGTGTACCTGGTCCAGAGGACACTGACAGATTGTATGTGTGTGTGTGTGTGTGTGTTTGGACAAACAGGAAGGGCTGCTGAGGAAGATCACTGTAGGCTGGTGGATAGTCTCGTTGTAAGTGTGTGTGGTGTAAGTGTGATATCAGCAGAGCTGGGCTTAATTTCTTCTCAGACTGCCTCAGCTGCTGTGGCGGGTTTTCAGTTGGCTACTAGATTACCTGCAGCACACTCATTCAGTCACTGCTAAATCAGATCTGATAAGATCTCACACACACACACACAGCTGTGCTCCAAAATCGTCTTGTTTGCTGCAAATACGTTTATAGAAGCTACAGTATAAGGCAGTATACTAACTGAAATGCAACCTTATAAGTTACATTACCTTAAAGCTGATTTGGAGCACTCTACACAGCAAAAATAATTAAAAGATTTAAACAGACTCAGATATAATCATATTGATATGCTAACTACTAATATACTAATGAGCGTAACATCTGCCGTTTTAATGGGCTTGAACAATTTTTGAGTCTTTCAGTATTAAAATATATGTACAGCATAGAATTACTTAAAGGGATAGTTCACCCAAAAAGGTGAAGAAGAAAATTCTGTCATTAATTACCCACCCTCTTGTTTTTCCAAACTTATGAAACCTTTTTAGATATAAAAATTTTGATATTTTTGATGATGTCAGAGAGTCATCCGACACTCCATATACAGCAATATAACTGAAAGTTATAACTGAAGTGATCCCAGATCCAGAAACGTAGTAAAAACATAAGTAAAACAGTCCATGTGACATCAGTGGCTTAACGACATGAGGGTGAGTAATGACTTGAATTTAATGAATTTTCATTTTTGGGTGAACTAACCCTTTAATAATGATTTCTGAAGGATCATGTGACACTGACAATTGCTGAAATCCATCACAGGATTGTATTTTCAAATATTTCAGTGAATTTTTTAACAAAATTTTTGCCTTGTTGAGCATAAGAAACGTTTTGGCAAGGATACAGCTTGTTACTGGAAAGGCAGCATATTTATTCCAGTTTAAAATGACAGAAACAGACTTTTTAATCGTGAGGGCAGCTATGATGCCTTAAAATAGTGTTTAGCTCTTTTGGAACATAACTACAAATTCCCTTCCCTTTTACTGGAAACCCAGCACACAGAAACACATGCATATATACAGCCACACGATTCCACACACTCCCTCCTCAGACTGTATCTGATAAAGCCATCAAAGTAATGACAGAACAATTTATGCTATTTTCACAAACATAGTGTTTCAAATTGCAAGGAGGTCAAAAGGTCTCGATTCCATTTCCACTGGTGGGGAAAATAAGCGAGTCCCTTATGTAAGGTCCCACACCTGCTCTTAAGGTCAACGTGACCGTTTAAAGCAGCCTTGTCATGGACAGAGATCATTATGAAGGTCTGGTAAATTCCTTGCTTGTTTAACATCAACGGGGGTTTATATAGAGAGAGAGCATATGGTGTGTGTGTTAACGTGTAAATTCCTGAGGCGAAGCATCGGAGAGCGCTGTCATGGGGGATGACATCAGCTCGGACTTCAAAACAGCAGCCTGACAGATCCGTCCATCTCTGTGCATTCCTCCGCTTCACATGGAGCGCGTGGATAATGGAAGACCGCTGCCAGATCCCGGGAGGACTCCTCTGTTCTTTGGGAGCGTACCGCTGAGGGTTTAACCTTTAGTGATGTCATGGGCTAGAGAATAGATGCTCTTTGAGTCGAGTCGTCGGCATGAAGCACAGCCAGTGTGTGTGCGGAAACCGTTTCACACATACTCAAACAAAAATACCCAGTTACCTGTCTTTAGCGGGGTCGTGCAAATGTGGTTTTCATTCACTGTGACAAATGGTGGTTTTAGAGGAAACATTTACACTACTGAGGGTCATAAAACATATCGTCTCTTCTTCCAATTACAGTGTGTACCGATTCCAAGTTGACTTAAAACGGCAGTGTGTCATTTTTATGTTGCTAGTTTCTCTAAATAGAAGCAGAATTGCACAAATTCTGCATGTTTGAGAAACTCGTCTGGAAACATTCACACATCTGCTGTTTTTTTTTGGAAAACATTTTCCATTGGAAATTGGATTTTTCCATTGGGTTTTGGCTTGTTGCAGAAAAGAAGCTTTATAGGTTTAGTTTAAGATAAAGCAATACCACAGTTGCACAGTTGGGAAATTTAAGTTAAGAGTAGTTTGCAAGTGCACAAGTTTAAACACCGGTGAGGCTGAGAATATGGACTAGCGAGTATATGAGTTTTCCAATTTGTTGTGATGACATTTACAAGACACATCAATGGTAAAAATAATAATAATTAGAACTGAAGTATTACTAATGTATTGGTAATACTTGTTAATTATTAGCTATGACTTAATATAAATTCATAATTTGCTGCTTATTAATAATAAGTTCAGTTAGTAAGGTAGTTAGACTGGATTAGGGATGTAGAAAAAGATTAATATGTGCTTAATTAGCACTAATAAATTGCTAATATTCTAGTTATATGTATGCTAATAAGCAACTAATAAAATAAAGTGTTGCCAATGTATTAGTATAAAACCTTTGAGCTGGTCTCATCTATGAGCTTGTCACACTTGTTTCAGCCCAAAAACCCATAAAAATAAAACAGTGATGATGGAACCTGGAGTGCAAAAATACATATTTTTTGGACTCAATCCTGCAGCACTCGATTGATCAAACAAACAGGAATCTTTTTACAAGTTGCTTACTTTTTTTAAATTTCCAGTATTATTTTCAGAAACACAGCAGGAAGGTAAAGCAAGAGGGAGGGCTTCTACATTCCAATCCCTCCAGCTCAATCTCAGATGCAGACTGGGAATTAAGAAGAACGCAGGAACCAAATCAACATTTCTTCACTGTTTTTTCCTCTTCCGAACAGGATATAGTCTGTCAGCTATTATAATCCAAAAGATGAGCTTCCACACTAAACAAGCTTTATAGAGGGAGTTTTGTGTTTTATATTTACAAATCGCAGTCTTGAAGTTTTTAATTTGTGCTTCAGTTTTGTCAGAAAGTATTTAGCAGTATTTAAAATTCATGACATGTCACAAGCCCTACTAAACAATAAACACCTGCCTTCTGTCACACGGCAATCAGTGAATGGCAGCAACACACCAAATTTGGTCACAGTGGGCTTTTCATTGCTGTGCCACCAGCAGACTATCAGTCAAAACCATCCCTGACAGCAAAGCACACAGCCAAGGGCCGCCAGGGGCCCAGAGCCAACACGCGGCCTCCAAACTGACGGAGGAAAAACTGACACATCGAGTTATACTTCATCTAAAGCTCTTCTGAACTTTCTAATTCCTCTATAATTATACTACATGCAGTTTTTATGACCTCGTATTAATCGAGAGGCTACATGGAATTTTTGTACTTATAAAATAATTTGTCACAGAACTATTTCTGTCTCCGTGTTTCTTCTCCTCTGAGGCTGAGCCTGCACTGGCCTGCAGCCAACTGGAGCCCGACTGCTCTGTCAACATCTTCATCTGGGCCGTGGAGGTGTGGGAGAGAGCAGGAGAAGGGCAGAGAGAGAGAGAGAGAGAGTAATGACTCGAGCAGAGCTGTGAACGCTGACCACATTTCCCAGCGGCCCCATCAGTCTAAGGGAAAAAAAAACGCGTGGCAGCGAGCCAATGCAAAGCAGCGAGAGGTGGAGGGAACGAATGACAAAAAGACAGACAGGCAGAAAGATGAACAGAGCAGGGAATGCAGCACCTTTTTCATCTCCCATGACCCTGTTGTGGCCATGTGGCTTTCCGTAACCCAGCCCAAGCAGTCAGGCATTGTGGGAGAGAGTGTCCACTATTTTGCAACCACAAATTCTCTTTTTTTATTATATTAACAGTGACAGTGTCTCACAGGAGGCATGCGTGTGTGTGTGAGTGTCCTCATACTTTAACCTCATAGAGATTTAGCTTTGGGGGGCTTTTATTATTTAAGTAGACCGCCCTAGTGCCAGACATTTGAATAATTCAGACTCATTTTTGGGGACTCCTCACCAGAATCTTGCCCTGCTGGCCATCACAGAGGACCCATTTCATCTCATGAATATTCCCTCACACATACACATTTTCCCGTGCTGATAAATTTCCAAGGAGTTCGTTCAATATAACTACTCCTGGACTGTCAGACGTGATTTTTCAATAATTCATAGAACAGTTAATCTACATCCACCCTCATTGATCTGTCTGTGTGTGTGTCTAGACAGACCAGCAGCACTGCAGCCGTCAACAAATTCCTGTTTTTCCACAGGTATCTGCCACGGATTGGATTTGCCTACCTCTAAACAAAAACACACATGAGATCTTGCATGACTTGAATCTAAACACTCTTTAACGTCTTTACCAATTTATTGTTTGGTGTCAAACCATGGTGCTCAATTTAAAGTAACTTATATGAGCTGTAAGAGTATTCCTCATAGTCTTGCAGCCTGTTGTATTTATTAATGAGTTGTATATAAAGCTAAATGCTCTTAAAGTTTGGATAAATATCCATGCAGCTCATTGAACTTTGCACATGAACATGATTAATTGTGTGATATTCCCTAGTAATAGTGCAGGGAAGACACATTTTTGCTGTAAATGATAGAATATAAACAGAGTCAGTTATTCTGAAGCGAATATAAGTGAAAAAAAAATAATATATCTATGTACTTTGGGGGATTTTCTGAACATTGCAGGTCTTTCTCAGTGTGCTTATATCATTATTCATCCTTTTATCTGCCACTAAGAGTTCTCTTAACTTTGCTTGACAATCTTTAACACCAGATACACTCAGACCATACAAAACATCATCACCTGAGACATACCTGATCTCCCTCGACAGACAGCATGCTGGGAAACACTAGCAGCCATGCCTGAGGGAACGTGATATAAGTAACGTACACAAATGCATGATTCATGATAGCAATTTAGCATAAACCTTCCGATGACGGCTGTGTCCATTTGTTATGTCTCTGGCTACAGGCACACATGCACACGCAGAGAGTACATCAATCAAAGATTATGCCTCAACTGCATAGTGAGAGGCAAACAACAGAAAACCGTCAAAAAAAGGGAGGGAACGGGTGCGAGGGTGGCCTTGTGTCAGTAGACAGCAGGGTTGACAGCAGTTTCCTGTTTCGGTGTGTGGGAGTCTGTCATTGCCAGCACCTGTGTGTCTGTCAACACACCACCAGTCAGGGGCCATTGTAGCTCAGGGATGCAAAGAAAACATTAGCAGGTGCCCGTGTGCGTGTGGGAAAGGCGGAAGGAAACAATAAAGGTATAGCTTAATAGCGCTAATCTATGTTTGGCTAGAAGCGGTATCTGACTCCGCCCCCTCTATAGATTGACTGCTGCTGTCAGAGTCCGGGACTTTGTCATTTCTGTCATTCCTCTCGTTTCCCCTTTCCCTCTGTCTTAGAGGGCCAGTGGGAAATCACCATTCTTCGGCTTCATCTCAGCCTGCTCCCTAACATCCTCACAGTAATTGGAGTTCTCAATCCTGTTATGCCTTTTAGGGGTTTTCTTTTTTCTGTGCTTTTTGATCATTTTGGCATCTTCATGGGTAACACTCTCTTCTTTGAGCTTGGAACTTCATCCATAATGACCAGTGGGCCTTCTGTCCTAAATCCCATGTGATATACATCTGTTCATCTGTTATAAGCGTCTCACGGCTCCTAGTTTCCTGCTACTTTGGATTAAACAAGTTGGCCAATCAGAAGCCAGGAATGGGAGACGCCCAGTTCATGGGCAACAGTAAATAAAAACATTTGCAGCTATTTTTATATATTATTCATATTTCTCATGAGAAATTACTAGATGATGTAGCTGGTGGTTATGTCAAAAGATATGACCATAAATCCATTAATTTAGCTATATGTCAACCACAAAGTAATAGCACACCTTTGAAATCCAATAGGAAAATTGGAAAATAAAAGTTAAATATATGTTAAAAAATAATTACATTTAATTACATGGTAATTAAAGCTAAATAGAAATATATACAGTATATATATATATATATATATATATAAAAGAAAAAAATCTAAAGCTAATAAAAGCATATAAATATTACAAAAATAACACTGTCAAGAGTTTTGGAAAGATTACTGTTTGATATATTTCACAAGCTTCTAAAATGTATTTTCTTTTCTTTTCTCTCAGAAGTGCTGGGTGTGTGTTAGGTTATATCAGTGAATCGTGAGAAATAGGACTCTCCCACACACTAAAGATGTGATATATTACACACTTCTTACCCCCAGTCGTCACACACACATACACACACCACTTGGCTCTCACATACTGCGCTGTGTTGAAAAACTTCACAGGCAGTGTAGGGGCAAGGTTACACACTCCATCATGAGGTCATTAAACAAAAGCAGATTTCTGTGATGCATGTCTGAATCTTCCTACTGACAACAGCTTTACGCACTACCACTTTTTCCCAAGGTTTCACTTGTCTTCTGTTTCAGCCCCACCTCAATTGCTCTATTCAGTTTCAATTTCAATTTGGAAAAAGGCTTTTTTTATTGCCGTGATTGTTATACAAATAATAATAAAATACAATAATGATAATAATAATGTTAAAAATAGCATTAAAATAAGGCATAATTTATTTAAATATTTTTCCAATTTGCCATCTGCCCTTCTTTTAGGAGATCTGCTATACTCTGTATTAAATTCAATATTGTAGTT
Source organism: Enteromius fasciolatus (assembly GCA_032361145.1). Taxonomy (NCBI): domain Eukaryota; kingdom Metazoa; phylum Chordata; class Actinopteri; order Cypriniformes; family Cyprinidae; genus Enteromius; species Enteromius fasciolatus. The sequence goes on from JAUMHR010000056.1 coordinate 5,977,538, forward strand.
AAAGGTTTCTCAGAGTTAATATTTGAATAGTCTTACAAACATTGGCAAATATAAATGTTCAACACACCAAAAAATGGCAGGTAGATCTGTAGTAATTTGAGATTGATGAAATATGTGAAAAATTGAACAATTGCCCCTGGTCTCTGATTTTAACTAACCATATGCACAATGATTAATGACCACAGGTCCTCAGTTCATAGTTTTCATCTTTTATTTTAATATATATTGGGGCGATTTACCAAATGTCAGATGGTTTTTTCTTCTTATTTTTTTTAAACTGCTTCTTCACTCTTCGAATGAGTCGGCCTAGCACAGACATGACCCAGGCCAGCTGGCCCGGATGTCATTGGATCCTGAGACTGGTCAGGTCCTTAGGGTCCAGGCTTTGTTTCTGTGTGTGCAATGAAGCAGAACTCTCCCTCTTCTAGTCTTTCTCCTCTTTCCTACTTCCTCTCTCTGGAGACAAAGACCCTAACAGAGGCTTGCGTCTCTAAGGAGGGAGGAGAGATGGAGCTTTGCTATCAAAGCTTGTCATCTTGTCCATCCTCGCCATCCTAAGAAGCACATGGCATATTTCTGTTATACCCTGGGAGCTGCCTGCCAAAATACTAATGATCCATCTGACATACTGATGTAAACAATGACAAAACCCCAAAACATGTGGCTGCATCTGATTTAATGTCTTTATGTGACAACATTCCGGAGGAAAGAGGATTTCATGTTTAAATTTATGATGTGAACGTTGGCGTCTATGTGTGTATTCAGTGGTGTGTGTATTTTAATAGCGATTAAACTCACAACCTCACTTGACCCCACTAAAGAAGCTCTTACTGTGCGAGTCTTTGTGCTTGTTTGTGAGGTTAGTTTGTTTTTGAACGAGTGGCCTCAGCAAAACCACCTCCAGAATAGTCGTAAATCTCTCTCTTTTTTTCTCTCTCTGTCTCTTTAGGTTTTCCATGCGAACGCAGACCCCTCAGAGGTGGTCCTGAACCGGATTCCCCAGCCTGTCTTAGCTCGGTTTGTCCGCATCCGACCTCAGACATGGAAGAATGGAATCGCATTGCGCTTCGAACTTTATGGCTGTCAAATCACGGGTCAGTAAAACTCTCACCACACATCTTTCTCCAAGTCTGCACAGAATTCAAAATGTTTCACCAGCCCTTAAGGGAGCTTTTACTTTTAGATTAAAAATAATAAAATATTGAGATAAACAACTTTTTCTTGGCATCACAAAAACAGTTAACCTATTCTATCAAAATAACCCACGCAACACATATTATAAAAACAGTTTTGAAAAGGGCTTATTATATAAAATCAAATCCTAAAAAAGGTTACATTTCACAATATGTTGGGTTTTCATAGATTGCACCACATATGTCTATAATATCTAGATATACATAGATCTATAAGTCTCAAGTGAACTTTCATGCGCAGCAGGCCCACAGATAATCCACGTGACAAATATTGTCCCAGACGCCCACCGTGTCCCTGTCAAGTGAGCTCAGATGTGTATTTATCAGAGCTCTTTAGGGTCCTGATTGAGTTTGGCTATTTATGGAGATGGGGAGATAGCAGTCACCTAATTCTGTTAGCATGTCCTGCAGCAGATGAAGGAGGTGAGCTGCTTTTGCACTGATGTTATCAGAGACATCACACTCCATCATTACGCTATTAAACAGTGATTCGCTCCTATTTTCGTCGACACTGAGCAGGACAAATGCACTTTTAGAGACGGGGTCTTTTTCAACACTGACACAAACGATGCACGGACACGCCACTGGCCCCCATATTAGACTTGCTGCAGTCCCGTGGGGGCTGTTGTCCCTCGGGCATCCAGCCCAGAACAAGCTGCTTTCAGTGAGGCGTGTCACTGCCCTTCCTGTCTTTCCCGTGAAAGAGTGATGCTCGGACTGCGGGATATCTGGCAGAGCCGAGCCCATAAAGATGCCCGTGAAGCCATCGATCACGTTTGTGCCGTTAGCCTCGTTCTGTTTTTTTACTGCTCTTTCTGTCAGAGTGTGGGTGTACCTCTGGGTGTAATTCAACTGAGATTGTTAGGATGGGCTTGAACCAGATGCCCCAGCCTGTTTTCCTGTTCTTTTGTTCCGTGTTTAAGCCATAGGCCAAAATCAATCATTTATTTCTGGTACCTTTTGTATTTGTGCCTGTTGAGCCAGAGACTGACTGTTTTGGGCTGAGTGGGTTTGCTTTTAACTCTGTAGAGTTGAACCTAGAAAAACTGGAACACAAAATTCTTCCTGTAATAAATCCTACACACAAACACCCACTCCGGGCGGGATGTACACATAAAAAACAGACCCACACATGCTCTGTTTATTTATTATTTACTCCTAAGGCCTCTCTCATGACATAACAACATGAAACATTGATCTCTTCAGCCTTAAAATGTCAATTCCTTTTTGCCTCACCATAACTCATCTGCTTGTCCATGCTCCTCTCAGATGCTCCATGCTCCGAGATGCAGGGAATGCTCTCTGGCCTCCTGCCAGACTCCCAGATCTCTGCCTCCTCCATGAGGGACATCCATGGGGCCACAGGTGCAGCCCGGCTGGTGGCCAGCCGCTCAGGGTGGTTCCCTAGCCCCACGCAGCCCGTGGCTGGCGAAGAATGGCTGCAGGTGGACCTAGGTGTTCCCAAAACTGTTCGGGGCATCATCACGCAAGGGGCCCGTGGGGTGGACGGCAGTACCAGTGCGGAGAACCGGGCTTTTGTGCGGAAGTATAAACTTTCCCATAGTTTGAATGGAAAAGATTGGAGCTACATCATCGACTCAAAGACCAGTCTCCCAAAGGTGAGAATGATCAAAAAACACAAAAGTCTAAAAAATTATATAATTAAAATCAAATCAAATATTTTTATTTTATTTTATTTTATTTTATTTTATTTTATTTTATTTTATTTTATTTTATTTCTTTTTTATTTATTTTTTTTTATTTTATTTTATTTTATTTAAAACAGTTAAATCTGTACTCTCTATTTCAGGTTGATCTAATTGATTATCTACAGTAGATAAACCTGGTTTGGCCTGGTCTTGACCTTGGTCAAAAACCAGTTAGACCACCTTGAACCAGTAAAAATCCAGCTCAACCACCTTAAGCATAGTATTTGAATTTTTTTCCAGCAGAAAAGTGAATGGAAGAATAAAACCGCTGTTGAATTAGGTTAATTAGTTAATCGTGCAAATTTAACTATCGTTGGTCGTTGAAAGGGCTACAGTAATGAACAGCTCACCAAAATCAGATTATTAGCAGACTCATTTCACTCTTTCCTGCTCATCTCAGCGACTCAGCATTTCACTTCTAGATTCCCAATCTTCCACTCTGAGAGCAGAATTCAATTACGCTGCAAGCTTTGATAACATTCCAGTGAAATCATCCACAGTTGTGTTAATTAAAACCTGAGCTGCAGAGCTGCATCAGAGACTCGGAAATACAGAGAATATGCAGTAGCTTTCTTCTGTCAATCACACAGCTGGGCTAAAGTGCTTTTGTGATTCTTCTCCTACAGATTTTTGAGGGTAACACGCACTACGACACCCCAGAGATCCGCCGCTTTGACGAGATTGTGGCCCAGTTTATCCGAGTGTATCCAGAGAGGTGGTCTCCCGCCGGCATCGGAATGAGACTGGAGATACTGGGTTGTGACTTGCCAGGTAAGACCTGTGTAATTTTTGTGTTTCATTTATTAATTAGCTTTTTACTCTGTGACTTTGGGCTTGACATAAAGCAGATTTATAATCATCACGATAAACAATTAATCCGCTGAGTAATAAAAGTTCATTAGCCATTGCCTCTAGCAACTTCTTATTAATATATAATGCAAATCATGTGCGGCCACAGATGTGTGCATTCATTGGCTTCTGGCAGCAAGTTGAACGAGGCTCATATCATCCAGAATTTACAGTCAGAATTATCTGTTTTAATTAAAAATAAACACGATACCCCGAGCTGCAGCAGTAGAAAGAAGAGGAGCAGTCTTACAGCCTCTCTGTCACTTCCAGCTTTGCTCTCTGTCCTCGATGTCCTTCATATCTCCTCCTCTTGAATCTTTTACCTGTCACAGCATGACGGTCAGCCAAAAAGACACACGGCTGCTCCCTGTGGACCTGGCCTGGTCTTTATAAAGCGGCAGGCTGAGAGGCAGTAATCGACGGGCTGTCTTCATGGCTCTGTGTCTGCAAGAGCGCCAGGGGCGAACGAGCATTAGAGGAACTGCTAGAAAGGACGTTGTGGGTGGAGGCCAGGGGAAGCCTCAGGGCTCAGTGCCCAGGTTTATTAGCATGGCAGGATTGCAGGAGGAGGAAGGCATGATGAAAAGTCAGACAGAGAGCCGGTGCTGGTTCAGGGTTAGTATGTGGCACTTTGCAGGCAGGGGAAGAGATCAGGGATGAAAGCTTCATGTGTCATTGGCGGTGCTTGGTGCGATACTGGCATAGGTTTACGGAGCCTGTGGGCCATAAATGAATGAGAGCGCAAGATCAAGAGAGAGAAAGAGAGGATAATCAAAGCGGATGAAAAAAATATGAGAGGGATCAAAGCCAGTGAGTTAATGAGTGACGAAAAATGGACTGACGGTTGATTGTGTTTGTGTACACACGGTTATGTTTGCGTGAGGGAATGCGATGACAGTGCGGTGAGGCTCCGCAGCGCACAACTGCGCACCAGATGTTCGAGACACAGGGGGCTCAATCTACCCCACTCACTGTTGAAACTACAGCCCCAGTTCCTAATCTCCACAGTAAATCTAATCACATGCAGATCCTGAGACACACAAACACACTTGTGTGTTATATATACTTGCATGTGAGTTTGAATTGTGTGTATTTTTCTTCCGTACTTTCT
>JAUMHR010000056.1:5982499-5992548 GCA_032361145.1 Enteromius fasciolatus
GTGATCGCTAACAGTACCGGTCCTCAAAGGAGTCGTTTGACAACAAAAAACATACAGGCCTTTGGTTTGAGTGCGATTGATGTCATTCGGCTCTCTAAAGCAAACCGTACTTTTGTAAATTGTGGTTGGTTGCAGCTGTGGTGTGAGGGTGAATGAAGCAGGGTTGGAGTCTTTTGTTTCATGTTTTTTGATTTCATGTTTTGTTTTGTTTTGTTTTGTTTTGTTTTGTTTTGTTTTGTTTTGTTTTGGTTTGGTTTGGTTTGGTTTGGTTTGGTTTTTGTTTTGGTTTGTTTTGTTTTGTTTTGTTTTGGTTTGGTTTTTAGGTTGTTTTGTAATATATCTTTGGGCATGACAAAAGGGAATCAATAATAATAATAATAATAATTAATAATATTAATTTCATAATAATAAAAACCAAAGGTGTGTGTATTTATTGGCTATTGAAAGCAACATCACTCATCAAAGTAGATTTTACAGTCAGTCAGAATTATCAGTTTTATTAAAAAATAAACACAATGCTCCCAGCTACAGCTGTCTTATATACACTTACATGTGACTCTAAACCCCTGTGTATTTTTCCTTCGTACTTTCTTTGTTTCCACACGTATGTATAACATTATGTCTGTTTCATTTCCTACCATCTGTTATGCACATCCTAAGCGATCACTAACAGTAACGGTCCTCAAAGGAGACGTTTGACAACAAAAAACATACAGACCTACGTTGACGGCCTCGTTTGAGTGAGATTGTTATAATTCGGCTCTCTAAAGCATATTGTACGTTTTGGTAAACTGTGGTTGTTTGCAGCTGGGGTGCGAGGGTGACTGATGCAGGGGCTAGGGCTGATGTTGTTCTGATTTTGAGAGGCCTTGGGGATTTAAAGAGAGAGACAGAGAGAGACGTTAAATATTCACAGGTCTACATCAGTCTCACTCCACTGCACAGAGATGTTTACGCCAATCACACACATCTGCCACTGCCTTCAAAGTTGTATACAGTACTGCCCCGAACACACAAACAAACATTTAATATTATATAAAGAGAGGTTAATACAAGTTATATCAGCACTGGAATGCTTGATTCTGAGTGGTATTATTGCATAAGTGTAAATTTAAAAAGGAACATACCACAGTCTCTTTCTTCCTACATGCAAAAATTTATTTAGACTCGAATCAGTATGTAATGTCCCTTTATTTGGTAAGCAGCCATGTAATAAGCAGGATAATGCACAGTCAAGTGGTTCTGATCACCCTAACATGGTTTATTTAATGATAATGACCATTTAACTGTGCATTACATGTGTCAAACTGAAATTATATATCATTAAGTTCAGCATAATGCTCTAACATACTGTACAAATACACATTAACTGAGGTCTTGTATTCCTGGAGTTATTCTGAGCTGTGGCTAAGCTACGGTTTTGTCCCCAAATCCCATTACTCTCCTGTAGAAAGAAAATGTAGAGTGAGGGACACGAGGAGAGAAATAATGAATTGATGAATAAATAAACAGAGGCGTGGCAGACAGACCTTGTGAGAGCAAGACCGTGAAAGACACACTGAGGGACTTTAGATATTTCAATCAGGCACCCTTGTCTATTATTCATTACTGGACTCACGTCAAGCCAGAGGTTCCTGTCTCTGCAAGAAAAGAGTGCGAGAGAGGGATAGAAAGAGTGAGGACAGTGACCTCTGCTGGGTGCAACGTGTCTCAAAATGGCAGGAGCTGCAGAAATACACCTTTACTTAGTGTGCAACACTGGACTCACCTGGACTTCACTCCCTGCTCAAGCTGAGCGGACGTACTGAGATTCAGGAGCACAGGGTTACTGCAGTTTAATTAGCTCAAGGAATAAAGACGTTCAAAGTTCCTATAAGGAGAAGACGGACCACTCATACAAAAATAATGGAAGAAATCACACCCCTCATTACAGCACCTATAAAAATGGAAGTGCTTGAATTTTAGCTTGAACCAGCCTGAAAATAGCGGTATTATTTGAGCTAATAAATCAAAATTTATGATGCCATTGTTGTACCTTTTATTGAAGATTTGAAATATGGTTTGGAAATCCTGACAGACTTTTACTGTTCAAGTATATAGGAGCTGTATTTTATGCCTATTACTTAGACATAAAGTGGCTGGCAAGTGCCAAGGTGGTCAATGAATGAGCTGACTTGCCTTAAAAGCACTTGAGTTTTAAATCTCAGTTCTGCTCTAACTTATTGCCCACACATGGTACTCACATAAACACACCATCCAAGGGTGAGCAAGAATGCCACACACCTGAAAGAGAGAGAAACAGAGCTCAGCATGTGCAGTGCCCTCTGATCACTTTCAGATGTGTGGGCGGGGCCTGTGGCTGTCCGTCAAGGGAACAGCGGGTGTGGTTTAGAACACAACGTTCCTTGCTTGGGCAGCTGGTGATGTGATGGAAAATTGTTTCCATTTCTTCTCATCTTTGACAAGGAGTGTGTAATCACTTCGCTCTGCTTTCTTGCTGAGCTTCATTCTCTCGCCTAAACCGAGCTTCCCCCTTACCGTCTTTCACTGCTCTCTCTCTATCGGGATGGATGCATGTGAGCTGAAGGACAGCAGCTTCTCTCATCTAGTTAAATTGGCTCTTTGAAGTTATCAACCACATGTTTCTATTTAGTGTATTCCCCCTACACAACCCATGTTTGCACACAGGCATTTACCCACAAAGCCCACATGTCATTCTTCATATCCTCCCAGTGTAAATATTTAGGTTGATCTCCACTCCTCCCCTCCTCTTTTTCCATACAGCACGTCTTCCCAGCTCTTCCTTACAGTATATTAAGTGTGCACACTGTATGGTACAGTACAGCTCCATAACTGGAAATCCATTGGACCATTATACTTAGGTTTTTTTTGTTGTTGTTTTTTCGTATGAAAACATATGAATTCATATGAAACACCAACTCATCATATTGTTGCTTAATCACTACATTTTATGGTTTAACATGTTTAATATTTAACATATGCAACACATCTGTATATAGACATCTGTTAAGCCTTATGATTAAATGTCTGGTGCTAAAAAGCATTAGCATAGCATTTTAGCCAGGGTTAGATGCAGTGTACAGCTTGAAAAACAGTTTTGTTTTCATGTTGTTACTGTATTTTCTTACATTTTCTAAATGTTTGTATTCACTCTCCATCGAGCCTGTCAAAGACTGGTTTCATAAATCGCCACTGTTGTTTTGAAGCAGTGTTCTCTGAAGACATCTGATGTGAATATAAACTCTGTGAGCCTGAATATTTCTAGGCATGTGCAGCATATTTGATATCCATCACCTGGAGATGATTTGTTGGTTTAACTGAGCTCGTGAGGAAAGTCCTTATCAGAGGCCAAGCAAACAGGCCTGCCTGAACTCAGTGTGTGTCTGTGCGTTTGTATTTGGGGAATTTACTAGCTCAGAGATAACACGATAAACCTTCTGTTACTTTCTGTTTTCAAAAGACACAGAAACAAAAGCTTTAATTAGTTCAGTGCTGCTGGAAAACGGCTTTGTTATTGAGTTCTGGAGGCCAAAAGCCTTGTCTTTGAGGTTGAAAATGTTTAATTGGGTTGCATGTGAGTAAGCGTTAAAGTATGCGTTGTGTTGTGACTAAAATGCATCAGCTTTTGATGGTCACTTTCACTGTTCCGAACTGACTCCTGTTCTTTGTTTGTTACTCCACACAATCTCCCAAACGCACATCAGTCTTTGTTTTCCCTTGTAATGCAGTGTCTGCTCAAGATCTCAGTCAGGCGCTGAAGTACAGCTATTCTGCCTGCCAGGGGCATAGATTTACTCCAAGGCTTTCTACATAATTGAACATTTTTTCCGTCTCGCTGTGAAAACGCTGAGTCAGAGATTGCCGAGGCTCAGCGGGGCCCATGAGAGAGGAAACAGAGCTGACTCTGCTCTGTGCCCTGAATCCAGAGGTTAAAAACAAGGTAATCCTTCAGGGTGAGCAGGAGTGACCCCAAAACTAGCCCTCGCTTGTAAATATCTGGTCTGTCTTTTAGACCTGGAAACATTTCATGGCCTTAATGTGTTATCAGGCTGTGGAGGAAATCTCAGGCGACGCCCAGAGAATTCTGGGATCCAGATCAATTGGCTGCGTCAATAGAGCTTTGGAGCATATTGGAAATCTATTGCCGTGTCTTGCTCTGATCCATAGCTTAAGCTTCAGGTATCAGGAGAAATCAACAGCATATTTCACACAGAGAACGAATAGAAATGAGTGTCATTTGAAGAGAAATATCAAATGTCCGTCTTCAAAGTTTTGTGAATAATATAAAAAAATTGTTAAAGTTTTTTTTAACTGACAAGTAAATGAAAGCACCTGCTTGATCAGCACTGATACTATACTTGGCTCATCCCGTTAACAAGGGAAACATTCACTGCTGTTCAAAAGGTCATTAGTAATATGATTTTTGAAAGATACTTACACTTCTATTTAGTAAGAATGCATTAAAATGATCATGAAATAGAAATGAAATAGGTTTCTGCAAAAACATTAAGTAGCTCAGCCGCTTTCTAGCTTGATAATAGGAAATGTATTTTGAGCAGCAAATCAGCATATTAGAATGATTTCTGAAGCATCATGTGACACTGAAGAATGGAAATCTGAAAAATTTCAGATTTCAGTTCAAGAGTTCACGCTTTCCTCATTTGTAGTTTTAGCGGGTTTGGCGAGCCCGGGAGAACGGCGAACCGCGAACCCTAGTGGTATGAACCCTAGTGTGGGCAAGGGTTCGAAGCTCGGCTCTGTCCCAGACTGCTCCCCCTGGAGGTGAGAATTGAAAAATAGGCAGAGAAGGGGAGGAGGAGGGATGCTTAAAGCGAGATGTGGAAGGAGTGAAAGATTTATAGTAAATGGGGAAGAATCTATTGGGCGAGAGTGGTTGGGAATAATTAGCTGATTAGCTACCAGCTGTTTTTGATTAATTCGTATCGCGTTCCTCTCGAAATGCGTTATTTGCAAAACGTTCACTTATTTTAAATTGCAACAATATTTATATAAAAGTGAATATATATATATATATATATAATGATACATATAATAACAAATCTACATTTCCCAGGTTTTAAGGGATAAAATCAGGTGCATCTACCAACCAAGAAAAAGTGAAAAAGATTAACCCAGTAACTTTGTTTTAGTAAGCTCTTTCTAAAAAAACGATTGACCCCTTGTGATGATGCAAAGGGATCTTGTTACAATAATACAAACAGAGGTTTTTAGTAGGTAGGAGCGGTAACGGCACAGATCTGTTAGGGAAAAGGGGGCAGGGATTAGCAGCTCATTTGCATTTAAAAAGGCAGGCACGAAAATCAGCCTGTTTCTGCTTCCACTCAAAACCATTTTCAAAATGAAATAATAAATGATCTGTAGGAATTTGGAGCTGATATGTCACAGACACATTCTGGGGACACCAGACTTATATTGCATATTATAAAAAGGGGCATAATATGTCTCCTTTAAAAAGCTGTACCAATCCCAAACGTTTAAACAGTGGTGTACATTAATTAGGACAGCAGTGTCTCGCAGGAGTGTGCATGTGTGACTAAAGAATGAAAGGTGTGTTAGGTAACTGAACGAGAGCTCTCAGTTCCCAGATATCCAGGACTTGCTGAGAGGTTAATTGCATTTGTAAAGGGCAGAAAATTAATAGAGTTTAATGTCAGAAGCAGCCAGCTGGTGCATCCCTTTCATGTACGCACCCGCTTATAGAAATTAATAACATATTAATATTACAGTAGACCTCTCCTTTTCATGTTGTGCTAAAGTGTCTACATGATTAGTGTTACGCCACTCACGTATTTGCCAATTAAGCAGGGAATTGTTAAGAGTAATGACATTAATGACTTTAAGAGCTGACAATCATTACTCATTTACGCCTCGTTGTCTCTAAATCTTCATTCGCTCGATCCCCCGCGGGGAACAAAGAGAGATGCAACGGCTGATTTAACATTTTCTGTCATAACAAATTATCACCGCAGAAACTACGCAAGAGCACTGTTGCAATCGCCGACTCTGAAGTTTTTGTTGCCGTCTGGCTTGTGCTGTTTTGGCCAAAACGCCATTAATTCAAAGATGATAGGTGTGGAGAGAAAGAAGAGAAATCAGGCTAAAGGAGTGAATTTTATTGTTGAAAGTCAGCGATAGGCTGTGTCAGTAGAAGGAACCTCTTTCAAAGGTTTTGTGACTCATGGAAAATAGCTGTGGTAACAGTGGTTTCACATTTAAAGGCATTGTGGGTAACTGGTACAGTAACTGCAGTGGTCCGAGATGTAATGGTGGTGCTGATGAAGGTTTATTCTACAGAATATGCCTTCTCTCTTTCTCAATTAGAGCATTTCACAGTAAATAGTTCTCAGATGCGCAGGATTTTTTCTAGTTGTGGTTTTGTAATATTTCTCTTATTGTAAACGCTCAGTGTGTGCATGTGGTGCATTGCACATTTTTAATGGTCTCAGTCTGTTTCACGTGTGTCTGGTGGTTGTGGCCACTTTTTGGAGGACAGATGCTGGTGTGCATGCATGCCTGTGTGATTATTCTGTCATTTCATATCTGTAAGTGTTAGGAAGACTTGCATATAAATCAGATCTTTTTTTACAGTGCCTCACAAGTTTTTCCAGCCTGACTTATTTCTAATAATGTGCTGTATTTTTTTTCTTTTCTTTTAGAATCTACCACCATTCCAGACACTGCAACTCCTACCCTCCCTCCTCAGGAGACAAGTACTTCCCACAGGACACCAGGTAATCAAACAGAGCACCTTACCAGAATATATTACTGCAGTGAATAAAATCAGATCTCATAACACAGCGGAAATCAATAAATTCAATCTTATCTATGTGTATTACCAAGACTCAGAACCTTACTGACATGAAATGAGAATATCAAGTAGAGCATGTCTTTCTATGTGTTTAGATAAGCAGCATTTCAGTATATCACTCATACACGTTTATTTACAGTGGTCTTTAGTGTAATAGCAGCCTTGCTTGTCCCAGAGCTCTAATAACAGATTGCTGCCCCTCCATTTGTACACACTTACGTGTTGATGAGTAGAGGCTCGCAGCATGGACGCTAACATTATGCTAACTAGCATAGCAGCATGCCTTTGGATGGATGGCTGCCGGAGGCCCGCTAAATGCCGAGGCACAGTGCTCCATGTAGATGAGGCTGTGCTGGAGTCTTCTGCATGTTAACACAGCAGCAGCAGAGCCAGTAAGCGCACATAAAGTGAGGCAGGAATCTGTAGGCCTACATATTTACTAAAATGGCAACTTTCTCAAATACAGCGAGGTTGTAAACCAAGGTCTTTATAGATACAAAACATTATACAAATCTGTTTATATGTAATGTATAAAATACATAAGCACAAAATGCATTTACAATAGCAATGTGAAGGGCATTACACCAAAATAATTTTAAACAAAGTATAGTACAGATTTCATGAGGCACAATAAGTTTGTGTTATGGTAGAGCAGGGTCTGAGGTCATGGAAAATGAGTATAATCTGGTTTGCTCTCTCTTCCCAGCTCCCACCACTCTTTCGTCTCTGGGTGGTCTGTGTGACTTTGAGCAGAGTATGTGTGGATGGACCCATGACCCCATGTCCGAGCTGAAGTGGTCTCTGTATAGTTCCTCTAGTCCTAGTCTGGACCTGACAATGGGATCTGACAGTAAGTCCATCCTATTAAAATATATTGCATTGCCTAAAACAAACTAACAAATGTATACAGTATAATCTCTTTGAAAACAAACATTGGAAATTTTGGGATAGCATTGGGAATATGGTAAACTGAGAGGATAAGTATGCTTGTTTAATAAGAATTATTGAGAAAATAAACATGGACAGTGGTAGAAGGTCTGAAAAAAAGTTTATTGCTGTATGGTGCATAAAAGACCTTACTTTGCCCTTGTCCTCCCATGTACACACGCACCAGCGCTCACCTCTCACATTCCATCCATCCGTCTCATTACTGGTTTGTAATTAATGTGATGGTTGAAATCTGGGAATAGTATCTGTCACTCTCTCAGTCCATCCTCGTTCCTCCTCTGGGAATTTCTTCCTCTCTTCCTATACCTGAGCTTACCTGACCTTTATCAACCTTGTTTGGAAAAAAAAAAACATTGGGAGTGCTTTGCTAATTCTAAGCATGCACACACACAAATGTACAGTTTGCCGTGTCCCCCGTGCTTTCTTGCTTGGAGCACTTTTGAGGCTGTTAAAACAATCTTTGCTGTTTTCCACATGTCAGGGTTTAAAGAGAGATCCAGGAGTCAAAAGGAAAGAATCCTCTCCTGTTTAAACCATTCCCAAACTAAGAGCACCCCCAAGCTCAAGACCTTCTCTTGTGTTTCTTCACTCTTTTACACCAGGGGTGTCACTGCACATTCCTCACCTTCTCCAAACAAACTGTGCAGATCCTCTAATGCAAAAAAAAATCTATGTACCAAAGCTCACATGTTGTTGCGGTCTGAAACAATTCATAACACAAGTACACAATGCATTCCTTACATTGCTGCGAGTAGTCCTTTAGTACAGAGAAAAATAGTCAGTCAGGTCAAAGGGTCTATATATATATATATATTGGTTTTAGGTTTAAGGACAACTTTGTTGAAAGTTTTGGTAACACTTTAAAATTAATTAATAACTACGACTTTTCCCTCAGTAAATTCTTAATTTGCTGCTTAGTAAGGTAATTAAATTTAGATATTGGGTAGGATTAGGATGTACAGTACAATAAGGTCATGTAGAATAAGGCGTTAATATCTGCTTAATGCACTAATAAATAGCTAATATTCTAGTAATGTACATGCTAATAAGCAACTAATAGGCGTAACTGTAAAATAAAGTGTTGCCATATACATGTCTGTAATTGTAAATAAAAAAATTAGAGGCGGAAAGAGGCAGAAATGGGCTTCCACCGTTTTACCAGTGATTTTATTATTTTTTTCTATGCATACTTGTGAAGTATGTTTCTGGCTTCACTTCCCAGAATCCCTGGACAAAAGCTGCTCAACTCATTCACTTTATAGCACAGTTCACTCCAATAAAACGTCACAGTAAGCTGTGTAGATCCTATGGCTCCTGGAACAGCACTCCAGAGTGTTCATACCCCAGTGTTTTAACTATGAAACTGAAAAACCAGAGGTCCAGAAAGGGTTAATACGCAGTCAGCCTAATTAACTCTAGGTGTAGAAGGTCCCAGAAGTACATTTCTCTGCCCTCTAGTTACTTCACAGGCACACCAACCCAAGCTAACAGCCTCTAAGCTTTGGTGAGCTTTCCCTGTGAAAGTTCAAACAGAGGAAGTTCTATGGCATTAATTAAATGCATAATCTATTTAGGAATCTCAGTGACAGCCTGATCTGATCTCTGATTTCACTACTGTTTTAAATACGTTTGGGATGAGAAATGCGTCAAAATAGGGTGAACGGAAATGACTATGGCATTTCTCTGTGCATCAGTGGAAAGTGGGAGCTTCCGAATTATAGCTGAGACAGCGTGGGTAATGATGCTAATTTTTGGTGCCATCCTGTCCAGTCCGATCACTCACAAAGTGTTTCCCAGCCTCCTCTCTGATCATCGTTTTCCGCTTTTCCTCTCTTCTCCCATTCATTTTTTCTTCCGCTTTACTGAGATGTCCACATTGGGATATGACAGAGATTGTGTTGTAAAGACTCTTTCCTCTGAGCACAGAGGGGATGTGCTTTTATGTCAGAGTTGATTTTCTGCTTCCACTGTAAAAAACAAAAAACTGATTAATTATTTAATATTTTGCAAGCATAAAAACATATCAGAATGTTTAATGCAGTGTAACAGTGAGGAAAAAAAAAAAAACAGAAAAAGGGAGAAATAGAAATGATGTTCCTGGATCAACATCCTGGATAGGGTTTGGAGAATTAGCAACGTGTTTCTTTAACAGCAATGTTGTTCCAGGACCAACAATCACTTCATTTTATTCTCTCTACAGATTCTGGAAATTTCCTGTTCGTGGAGACGAGTCCTAAGTCCGAGCCGCAGC
>JAUMHR010000056.1:5992648-6008906 GCA_032361145.1 Enteromius fasciolatus
ATCACTTCATTTTATTCTCTCTACAGATTCTGGAAATTTCCTGTTCGTGGAGACGAGTCCTAAGTCCGAGCCGCAGCGTGCGAGGTTAATGAGCCCTTCTGTGGGACCTGAGCGCCGTCCCGTCTGTCTGCTCTTCTACTACCAGCTGCAGGGTGAAGGTCAGGACAGCCTCCGTGTGTTGCTCCGGGACGATGACCAGGAAGAGACGCTGCTCTGGGCGCTGAAAGGAGACCAGGGGCCCATGTGGAGAGAAGGCCGCACCATCCTGCCTCAGTCTCCTAAAGAATATCAGGTATGACAGATATTGATAGAAGTATAGGATGAACTGACAGCAGTAACACAGTGAATGTAGTCTTAAGTTCTCTGCCTTTTCTCTTTAATTTGTAAGGTTGTCATCGAGGGCTTCTTCGAGCGTGGCAGTCGAGGGCACATCTGGGTCGACAACATCCATATGAGCTCCAGCATCGAGCTTGAGCAGTGTACACGTAAGTATTAACATCTGGGTCTTTCTTTGTTTCACTGTCTTTCACTCTTTCAACTGTCACCCACCATATTAGTCAACGGGGACCTGCCAAGCACCAAATGCATGTAAAAGTAAAAAACTGCTTTTACGTTAAGCCTTTAAGCCATTAATAAGAATTTATATATACTTTTATTTATGTTTAAATATTATTTTAAATAAAACAATGTAAAATTAGCAGGTAACAAATATTTATAGATTTAAAATAAAAATTATTTTTTTAAATAAAAAAAAAAAAAAAAAGTCATAAAACGATCCGTTCTGCTTCCCATGCCCACCCTACCCTTGCCATTCAAGCCCAAGAAAAAATGAATCACACAGAAAGTGTTTTTCAAGTGCTCAGCTCCCACAAAAAACTGAAAACTAGGCCACACTCACCCTGTGGGCTCTGATCCCAATCTATGTTTCATTAGTTTCTTTTCCTTCTTCTTTCTTATTTGTAAACAGAGCTTTCCAGAGCCATGCCAGACAGGCCTGCTCTCGACGGTGTAGCTTTCCACAGACTGGCATTAATGTCGAACAAAGCTCTTCGCTACACAACCAGTCGCTAACAATGCAGCGAAGGTTATTTACTGAGCAAAACATTGCCGTTCCCTCTGAGAACGTGTGACTTATTATATTTAAACTAGCAGAAGCAGGATTAGTTATGAATCAAAATCTTAGCTGTCATTCACAATTTCATTCAGTTGCTCACGCACACACTTCCGCCACAGGCCTCCAGCTTTGGGACTGCTCTTATTAATTAAAGCTGTTCGATGTGTATGCGCCAGCCCTGCATCGCTGCCAAATCTGTCCCCTGTCTCTCTGCAGAGTTGCTTTTTTAAAGCGACAGCATTCCAAACATTCTGAACTGGCATTCTGATTCTCTGGCATTCCATGTGTGTGTGTGTGTGTGCACAGGACAGCTTGCCAAAATGACACACAGCCCAATCCCAATTTCCTCCTTTCTTTCCTTTTGCCGTTTCTCCTTAACCTGCGTTTGTCATTTCAGACCTCTCTGAGTCAAAGGTTTTTTAGGGTGTTGTGTTAAGAATTTTAAATGTGTATTCAAGGGAGCTGTTACGAATTCACTCAGGAAATGTTTCTACATGACAGATATAACTCAGATAGGTGTCTTGAGATAGGATTTTAGAGAGTTAGTGAAATGGTTAACATCGCTTACAGCACCTCCGAATTAATTTTGTCAAGGAATTGGAGCTGCAGAGTAATTTATTCACATGATATTAATCATACTCAGTCACATGTGTCAGAATTCCATCTGCACCGTTGTTATTTATGTGAATATATTTCATTTGTGCCAGTTCTTTAACTAATCTTTCTTTTTTCCCTCTCATTTCAGAACCCTTCGCTGCATTCCCCCCTGAAATGACTGGTGAGTTTTCTGGCGTATTGTCATTTCCTGTGCCAATGTTTGTGCTTCCTGCTTGTTGCCTAGCAGCTTGCATCACCTGAAGGGCTTTTGATAATCATTGTTGAGCTTCACACCAGCAGCACACAGAGATTCTGTAATGTCTGTTTCCAGTCCCACAACAAAGTTTAAATGAAGTGTGATTTAGCGCTGATGGAGTTTGTGTGTTTATGTGTGCATTCAGTGACGTCTGTGCCTTTATGTCAAATCATTGCTGTCATGATTATTGTCTTCACTATCATTGT
Source organism: Enteromius fasciolatus (assembly GCA_032361145.1). Lineage (NCBI taxonomy): Eukaryota > Metazoa > Chordata > Actinopteri > Cypriniformes > Cyprinidae > Enteromius > Enteromius fasciolatus. The sequence continues at coordinate 5,994,822 of JAUMHR010000056.1, forward strand.
TGTCATATGTATATTTAGAGCAAGGGCTGTATCCCAGCATGCATCTGTAGCCCCACATCACATGCTCTGTTATATGGTGTCGGTATCATGCCTAAACCTCATCAAATGTGGCTGTAGATTCAAGGGGTGGTTTTTGTATTGCATCTAAAATATATAAATTGCAATTTAAGGTGCTTTATAGGTCAATATATGTATATATATATATATATATATATATAGAGAGAGAGAGAGAGAGAGAGAAATAGACACATCACCTGTCTATTTGTTTTAAAAAACTTGATGCAAAACTTACCTGAAAACTCTTTTAAAACTGTGTGCCTCTCATCTCATCCTCTGGGGTGACATTGCAGTGTTGTTCCTCATCAAATTTTAAACTGGCCAATAAATACAGTACATGAATTTTTGAAGTTACTATACTAACAATTTTAAAACAGTGTAATGAGAACAGCAAAAACTCTTCATTGGTGGTGTGTTGAGCTGCTGTGCTGCTATGGATGTCATGTTTATTCCCCAACAGCTGTATGATTGCGGTCAATCAGATTCAGCTGCAGTGGAATAATCCTCATACACTCCATTTTAAATGATGGTGGAGCACACAAGCCCACTAATAACGTATTCCTTTAGTAACTACCTCCCTTTCTTTTAATTGAAGTGGAAATGATTCCCAGTGTAAGTAGATTCATTTTCCCATAGCAGTCAGAATTCCTAAATTGCATGCGCATTTATGCATAGACAGGAGAAAGATGAAATTGAGGGAATAGAAAGAGTGATTGCTGAGGTTTGTGTGCATGTGTGTGTGTGTGTGTACACACGTGTGATGGGTGAGCAGTTTTCATGCACTGCTGGGTTGGGTTCATGGAAGACTTTGGCTTGAGGCAGAGGAAGCTGGCACAGATCCATGCATGCAAGAAAACAGAACTTTCCCCCAGACGAAAAAGCTACCAAACACACACACACACACACTAAAATACACACTCGCCAATATACTGCATTACAAAAGAGAGGAGGTGCTGACATCAGCCGGTGTCTTATTACGCTTTGCTTTTATGGCCTTTGAATTTGGTTGCATATGAAATTACCTCAGATACCACAATTTGTTCACAACCCATAAAACATTTCTGCACACTTAATGTCGAAAGTCAGTCTAAACAGTAATTCGCGTAAAGGACAGGTGCATGTGCATTTGCGTGTCTGTGTTTGTTTTGTTTGTATGCAGCACCAAATCAGAGCAAAATCATTCACGTACAATCCAAGATGGCTTGAAGCTATGCAGTCTGCATGCCTCTCTACCCCAAGCCAACTCTTCTGTGTCTCTCCACCAGGGGGAGCCTCACCTGGCTGGAGCGACCCCACTGTTGACACGACAGTGTCCCTGCAGCCCATGCCCACCTACTGGTATTACGTAATAGCCGGAGGTGGCGCCATTTTCCTCCTGGGCTGTGTCACGTTGGTCATGGTGCTGTGTTGCCATCGCTACCACCTGGCGGCCAAGAAGAGCCAGCACTCGGTGTCCTACCAGAGCACGTACACGGGACAGTACACAGGCGGTGGCCCCGGGGGTCTCTCCGGACCTGGGGTGGAGCCGATGCTAACGATTAGGTTAGAGAAGCAAGAGCCCTGCTCCCAGTGTTGAGAGGACACTAATGAACCGCCTCCTCCTGCAGGACACCTAGGTAGTGTCCTTTAAAGTCGAGGATGAGGTAAAGAAGAAGTGGACACGTAAGCACCAGAGTTGTGGAGTTTTCTGTGAGTCTTTTGTGGAGCTCCAGTACTAGGAAGGAGGAGATCTGCTGTGCCGAAGGGACATCCAGCCAAAATCCTGACTGGCAGGGACCCCCTTTCCCCTTCTCTCTCTCTCTCTCTCTCTCTCTCTTTGGATGGGAACCTTACTGTGAAAAGCTCTAATCTCCTGTTCATGACCAATCCTATTGTACAGTCAAGAGAACTCTGCAGCATTGCCAAAATCTGCAAACAGCGATGGGAGGGAGTTATCGGTACAAAAAGGACAACTTTTCCTTGCATGTGTGCCGCATCTCATGTGAACAGTGGAACACTTGAGGCTTGAGATGTTTGACAAGAAAGTTTCAAAGAGACAAAAGCATGAACGTCAGGCACTCTGGGACACATGTATTCTTGCTGGAGAATGTGTGTCTCTTCACAGGATGTGTGTGGAAGGGTTAGGTACCATATAATGTATTGAATTTTTAAACTCCTGGTACCTCTACAAAGTGCTTACGTTATGAGGACTGGTCCTTTTATCTTTCTCTAAGAGCTTGAGTAGAGCAATGGATTCGGTCTGTTCCAGTGATCTGTTTGGTCTCCTTTGACTATTGAATGAAGCTTCTTAAAAGCATTTTGAAGGCTGTTTGTTTTTCGAAAGTTAATTTTGAATATCTGTCAGTATGTGTCTATATATAACTCTTTTTTTTGAAAGTCACTGGGGCTTTGGCACTTACAGTATGTCTGAAGAGATACGGTATATTTTTCGCCTATATGCAAAGGTCACATGACCCCGCCTTAGCCAGCCTTCTCCTCTGATTGGCCGACTGACTGGCACAACATTGGCCTTAAGACGCTTCAGTGGCATTGGGCTAGTTCAAGCTGATCACTGTTCTCATTTATTATTTAATCCTTTCGTATTCATGCTCAGCCGAGATGAACTGAAGTGCATATGCAGCTCACCGATGCACTGACTTTATTTTTATAGCTAACGCTAAAGCGGTGTGTATTTGTGTGTTGTTTCCCCAGAGATTTTGATTACACATAGTCTTGAAAAAGAGCAGAAGCGGAGAGCTTTGTAAATCTGCCAAATGTCAGACGGTGCAAGAGCGCTTCGCTAGCTGATTTTGCTTCAGGGAGCGAGTTGGCACGTTAGCATGTTAGTTGGAGCCCATTTCCAAGCCCACCTTCTATAGTGTCACTCAGAACACCTGCTGATGTCTTACTGAATTACTAACCAACCTCTTATCTGTAATTTTTTGGGAGCTTCTTGCCAATTTATCAGTTGAGTTAGCAGACAGGGAAAAACGTAATTAGCATTTTGTGTTATTAGCATTATTTGCATATGACAATCTTGTTGTCGTTTTTTTTTTTTTTCATCTTTTAACGTATCAAAGCATACTGAATACGCAGGAGAAAGTTTTCAAATGCACTTTAAAATAATTTTCCCTGTGTCCTGGTGCGAGTATTTGCTTGATCTCTCATGTGCCGCTTGAAACGTAGCTGTATACCTCTGAAAAGAAAACCATGCTATGGTCTGCAGTGTTCTGTCATAGTACATAGTGTTCAGTGTTCTCCTCTGTACCAAACAAAAACAACAAATAGGCACCATCAGAGCTCAGGGTGGAAATTCCCCCAACAAAGCATTTTCCTCTTTACACATAAAGACTCTGAGGCTTCATCCATTACTGAAAGCATCTGTCAGGAGGGCACGTCAGATTTTGGCTTCATCTAAAGCAACTGGGATGAAAGGAGAAAGTAAATCCTGATATCTTGTTATGGCCTCCATCTGGCAATAGGTGAAAATAATCCCCCATCACGGACGGGCTGGCCCGTTTTCGTCCGTTTATCTGCTCTTCGCGAAAGAATGTGTGGGGAGATGGAAGGCGAGATCAAAGAAAAGCATGCTCTAAATATAGACCTCCTCTGCAAAATCCAGGGTCTGAAGGGGTTTGTTTAAAACACAAAAGCACATGAAAGATTCTCGCAGACAGCAAGAGAGACCACCTGACCCGGCAGGCCCATTGTAGAGCATTGTCTCCTCTTTTCCCACCTAATCCTCTATACAGTAGAGTGTGTTCTGGGGAGATGGGACACACTGCAGCTTTTCACGGTAGACATCAATTCAGCTCAGTTTTGAGTCATGTGGTCTCTGTTGCACCGCCATATTGTGGTGCAAATCTCTCGCTTGTTCAAGGCAGAATTTACGATATGCAACACATTTTATTTTTAATTTTTTTGAGTTTCTGTGCCCCCCAGTTGAATGTATATCAACACAAATGCCAAATGTGTCTGTCTTGTCTCGTCTTGAGCAATTATACCATTTGACTCAAGCAAAAAGAGTCCTGGTTCATATGCCTGTGTGATTATTATATGAATTTATATCAAGCTTTTAACTCTAAACAGTCGTGATTCTGTATTTTCTTTATTAGTTTGAATGTATGAATTAATTTAAATGAATTTTATTCTTTTTTCTCTTTGCTATTTAATCTCAGTTGCTAAAAAATGACATGCCAGCTGATCATATTGTGTTTTTCAATCTACTGTGGCTCAGACTTCCTTTGAACCTTTTCATATTTCTAATTAGGTAATGGACCAGATTACATTTTATTAAGCCCGTTGTAAGCATTCTTGCTGGGAGTCTTCCTTTTGCTGTCTCTCAAAAGATATTAATGAGCAAAAGCACTCAGAGGGGCCTCATATGATGCCAAGAGTCTGTCTCTGATAGTACCTGCACAAAACAGCATATGCTCTCACCCCTCCTCAGAGACAGAGACAGGAAAAGGCGGTAAACGTCTAAAGTGTCTGTCTGGAGAAACTGAATTTTAATGTGCAAAAATACTCCAGGTTGTAAAATCTTTATATTTTGCATTAAATAAAAGTCAAATATTCCATCTACAAAATTTGAACTTGATTAAAACAGTTTGTCTATGAAGCATTTAATCGTGTTTACTGCACATGGCTTTTTGATGTTCATTGTGTCGACATTATGCTTAATTTGCCTACAAGTTCTGATGGGTTTGTGGTTGTCCCTTGTGAATGTGGGGCTTAGACCCTGCCATCTATATAAGCTTTTTCTTTTCTCTCTACGACAGCATTTCAGCCTGTTTAAATACATACAGTATGAGGTATATTTTAGCCTGTTGAATTTCGTGGTCTTGGAAATGTTGTATGGAATGTTACAATAAAGGGATATTTTTCTACAAACTGCAACTAAAGTGGTTTGTGCTCTCTTTTTTATGGGTGTTTGATGATGTATAACAGATTCTGCTCCTCCATAGCTACAGCTGTTTGTAACAAAGTCTGTGTGATCATCGGTGTATGGTTTTTGCTGTAAATGTTGGCCATTTTGTGCTCACACATTGTTACTGGCTCATGGAGCAATAATGTTCTTTAGTTGGAATATTCCAAAAGAGTTTTTTCTTTATATGCGTTTTGACATTGAGTGTTTCATTTGGGTTGTTTTTGTCTTCCAAACAGAGCGAAGACATGAAGACCTTGGAAATAAGCGCCTATTCAGTGGCCGAGAGCATCTTGATCAAGGTAAATCTATTCATCAACCTTCAAGCGTAGACTGGTGTATTTTAATAATAAACACAAATGCGGTCGTGAATGCCTATCCAATGCATTAAAAGGACACAGTTTTGCTTATAGTGTTACCTTTGGTAGTCTGTGCCATAACAGAATGTAATATTATTCAGATAGCTTGACATATGTGACCCTGGACCATAAAACATAAAGGGTCGATTTTTTTTAACTGAAAGATAAATAACTAAGCTTTTCCAATGATGTATAGGACAATATTTGGCCAAGATAAAACTATTTGAAAATCTGGAATCAGAGGGTTCAGAAAAATCTTAATATTCAGAAAATGGTCTTTAAAGTTGTCCAAATGAATTTCTTAGCAATGCATAATACTAATCAAAAGTTAAGGTTAATGTATTTAAGTTAGCAAAATTTGCAAAATAGCTTCATGGCTACATGACCTTTACTTAATGCTTTTGGCATAAATGAAAAATAGGTAATGTATTGTTGGCTATTGCTATAAATATACCCATGACACTTATGACTGGTTTAGTGGTTCAGGGTCACATATACAACAATACAACAAACCAACCAGATTCACTTGGTTCAAACCCTGCAAAACATCTTTTATTAATCAGTATTTTATACTTGGAAAGCAAAACTTTAAGTCTGTTTTCAGGGTGCCTGCATTCAATAATTCAGTAAGTGAAAAACATTTTATTAGAGCGCAATATAAAATCTACTGTTTTATCTCCTGTTTCCAGGGTTCCCGTTCCCTGCCTGGACCACACCCAACCCCTCACGAGAACCTCCAGTGACTCGGATCTCAGAGAAGGACAACGCCTGGCTGTACACCCTTGATCCCATCCTGGTCACCATCATTGTCATGAGTTCCCTGGGCGTTCTGTTAGGAGCGGTGTGTGCTGGGCTCCTGCTTTATTGCACCTGCTCCTACAACAGCCTGTCGTCCCGCAGCACCACCACACTGGAGAACTACAACTTTGAGCTGTATGACGGCATCAAGCACAAGGTGAAGATCAACCAGCAACGCTGCTGTTCTGAGGCCTGATGGCAGCCTGATCAGTAGAGGCGCTCTGTCCACTCGTGAACTGGTGCCGGCCTGATCCAAAACTGTGAATGGACCTCACGCCACTAATATAGGGCTGATCTCTGACCGGGATTGTTGAAGGATCACTGGGAGCATAGAAGCTTCCGCTGGACCGCTCAATGGGAGCGAATTGCGATCAACACATATCAACCTAATGATTTTCCACCCTTCAAAAAAGAAAAAGAACTTTAAAGAAATGTATATTGCTATAGATTTGTAAAGAAAAATACAATCTAATAATGCTTAATGGAAGTTAGAAGAGAGGGAGAGGCACTAGGACTAGAAGACAGATTGCTTGTGAAATCTCTGCCTCCATTGTGTGAACGCTGTGGCCTAGAATATTGTGGACATTTGCTTTAGTTTAGACTTGCTTAAGTTCCCATCCCATCTTGTCTTTTGCCACTTTTCACAACCATTTTGAAGTGTCAACGCCTCTTATGAATGTTTTGTACTTCAGTTCAGTCTGTTTGTAGCATATTGTTTTTGTTGTGGCCATTAGACAACGAGAAAGAAAACACGCTGTATTACGTTCAGAAAAATCCTTTTAGATTGAAGTATTAGGATTGTCTTTTGTGTCTTTTTTCCTTTATTTTTTTGCTTCAACTGTTTGATTTCTAAGCACATAGTGACTCTGTGCTGACAATTCAAACTTATTTATTGCAACCTATGGATTGCTAAGGATTCAGAGCCACTGAGCTAAAGAGTGTTGAGAGAGTGGAAAGAGAGAGAGAGCATCTTCGGTTCTCTTTACCCTATTCTTGAAGTAACAAAGACTCAAGCTGGCAAAGCGACTTTGGTGAAGGAGCTGGAAAATCCCCAAGCCACTTTCATGTACAAACAATCGAGCCTTAAGCAAACTGTTTTGGAGGAGAGCCATTCTGAAACACCAGTCCTTGGGTTTGAAGCCACTGGGGCCTCGGAGGAGTCAGGCCTTACACATGCTTTCTTTCATTTCACCTGTCTGTTTACTCCATGGTTTATTTCGGGCTGCTGAAAATGAAGGATGACAAGACCGGGTTTGGTGCAAGCCTGAGAGAAGGGTGAGAATTTCACAGAGCGTTTCACTCAAGGTGAAGAGAGCGATAGAACGAGTACACGCATGGGGAAAGTGTGTGTAAATTTCTTTATTGTACCTCAGACTGGCCTCTCGCTCCCCAGAGCCACGCTGGGAGTTCTGTTGACTTGTGGATAAGTGAGGGGGGTGGAGGGGCCCGTCTTATTAGGGCGTGGGGAAAGCAGCTGGAGACACGGATTGTTCAGTTTTTGGGAGAGAGAGCGATGAAGAGGGGGAGATTGTGTGTATTCAGCTCGGTTTTCATTGGACTCTGTTGACTCTTTTCCAAGTGCCTTGGAGCTCTGGCCTGTTTTGGCTTTGCTGCAGAGCTGTGATAGTATTACCTCGTCTGTCTGGGACAGGAGGCCAACACCAAAAGACATGGAGATCCCGGCACTGGTCAGAACTTTCAAAAATTGTTGTTTGTAGACTTTGTACAGAAAAAAAAGTTCTTTTTTTATTGTTATTATTATTATTTAATAAAGTATGATTAACGATACTTGTGACTGGTGTGGTTTTTTATAGAAGTCTATCATCTATCTATCTACGCTGTAAAAAAAATTCAGTACAATTTACGGTGAAAAAACGGCAGCTGCGGTTGCCAGGATTTAACTGTAAAAAAGAATATGGTAACAATGTTTTAGGCTTTACAGTTCTAAGTTAAATTTACAGTTAAATACCGCAATTTCATTAACTGATATAATGTTAATATACCACCCTTTTAAAGTACTGAAATCTGTTTTGTATCTTTGATATACACTGATAAGCACCAAATTCAGGTGGTGATGAGAAAGTCACATGATGAACCAAAGCCCTTCACAAGCAGCTTTCAAATATGAACATAAAGTATATAGAAGGTGCTCAGAGTCAATCAATCATTAAACTGAAAAATGCAATAAACATTAATTTAACAACATTACATGTAACATACAACCTAAATAAACATAACAGACAACAAAAAACTACATTTATTAACAGTTAAGGAAATACATCAAATTCAAACTAAATTTTAAGTACAATGCAGGGAATTCTGGGAATGTCAGTTTACGTTTTTTCAGATTTGATTTTGGGTAATTCTGAAACATGCTGGAGATATTCAAAATACTTTTAGCGTAACTCTTTCATTTGTCTTGTAAAAATGTCAAATTCAGCTATCACAAATCCATTGACTTTTGTTTTGATGCAAAAAGTAGCTTTTTTAAACCCATGAAAATTGAGAACTTATTGTGAACACTTTTTTTAAATTGTTCCATAATGCAACTTTTCTATCTATCTGTTTATTTACCCATCTGTCCGGTTGTCTATTTGTGTACACACACTATCCTCTTTACTTTACTGAGTTCCACCGCACATCGATCCTGTAGGAAAATCTCAAACATTGGTGGGGTAAATTTCACATCAAGTCCATTTCGGTCCCATTTAAGTTAAGCTCATCTCAGACAATCCATTGAAATCTCTTTCCAGTCCTAATTCAGCGTCTGACCCTGCTTTGCAGCTGTGTTGAAGGGAGACAGACGAGAAGTGAGCGCCACCGTCTCCAAAACACTGACAGTTTATAGACAGCCCTTCAGACTAGACCACACACAATCCAATCCAATCCAACACATAACCTCCCTACATGGACAGACATTCAAAAGCAACGTCCCTCCATGGCTCATTAAATATACCACTGTGATCTTGTCTTTCACTTAAAACATAAATATAATGAATAATGAAAACAGAAGAAGAGAAACAGCACCACATGAATAAGATATTCAGCTATGCATACATTCAAAACTCTCATTTTAGAGCGGCTCGCTGTGCATCATGGAGCAGCGGTGGTCTCCGTCTCCGTCTAAACCCAGATCCCTGCAGATACAAGGGCACATTTGTTTGTTTCCTGTTTGATGTTGACTTGACTAATGATCCATGTGCGTAATTATTTTGTTCTGGATCCTGACAGCCCCTGACCAAATAATATCATGAACCGTCAGTTATGTGGCTCATTCAGAAACGCGCTGTCGTGTGGATGCCTGCTATCTTTCCTCATTAACAGCAATGCCACGTTCGAGAAATGCAATTCACCATCCATCAGTGAGGAGAGAGGGGCACGGAACAGAGAAGGGGAATTTGTCAGGTATCAGGGATGAAGTCTTTGCTGACTCAGTCTTGTGGTTTCTCTGATAACACGTGTTGTTTGGGTTTGGTTGAGAAGGCCTTGAATTGGACTCCCAAGTGCTAGTGTTACTGGGTGGGATTGCTTCTCTCTGCTGTTTATTTATTTGTTTATTTTTGTGATGGTCTAGGCTAAGATGTCTTGAGCCAATATTCTCATTACACTTCACACTGGGCTCTTTTTAAACAACCCTGCTAAGATCAATAAAATACAAAAAATTGAATTTTTCGATAAAACTTCAAAGGATAGAGTAAATTATCTTTCATTAATTTAATTCATAGTTGCTCTGAGTACTGCAGGCAACATTTCACATACATTAAACAACAAAAACCTGTGTAGCGTTTTATTTTACAGTACATGTACTTTCCTGGTACAAAACTGACTGTAATTTTTCAAACTATTTAGCAGATTTTTGCCATGCCTGCAACTCTTGTTAATGTCTTGTTGCTGGCCTTTAGATTGCATTGTAATGTACAAAATCAATATACTCACAACAAGTAAACATTTTTGCTCTCATAAAAGCTGTTTATTTTTCATAATTGGTACAATCATTGGATTTTTTCTTGCCAAAGTTCCAGAGCGCTCACAAGTTTGACGCACTGAAGCTGCTGATGGGAATAAATGTTTTACTACAGGCAGACCGGAGATGTGTAGAGAGCTGTCAGGAGCATTTGAATCAGATTCAAACATCCTCCCAGTGGCAGATGGCAGGAGATGGTCTGAGCCGCAAGTGACAAGAGATATGCAAAGGGACACTTGGTCTGTGTATGTGAGTATGAGGTCCAGACTCAAATCTACACAATGGTATAATTGTCATGTCTCTGATATTACTTTATGGTTTTCTTTCATCCTACAATCAAGTCAATATTAAATGCCAATTTTGAATCTATTTGGTAAGTGACACGATTGATAAAACACATCAGAGTAAGTCATTAACACAAGCCATATGATACTGATGGCTGATTGTATTATATTTATTTATATATTCTAACATCTAAAACTAATTAGCATTGATTGTTTCAACAGTTTGAACTGTCTATAACCATTACACTAAGGAAGTGCTGGAGTACTTTGCACAGTAATGTTTTAGTAAATCCTAAATTTGATCTTACGATCATTTCTCAAATATGCGTATGTGTGATTCATAGAAATAAACATACGAACAGAAAGCACATGTACGCCTCTCTTTTTGATCAAGTGAAATCTACAGTATGAATCGAAAATGATCTTGAACTTGCACGCAAATAGCTAATGGTTTCAGCTCTCTGCCTTGTAAACAACTCATAATTAATGTCATTAACATATAAAATATCACCAATCATCATAATTTAGAGAAGCGAGCTGTAAGAACAGCTTACATTTTCAAAAACCTGCAATACTCCGACAATAAGAAATGCGTACATCTGCTCATACCCTGACTTGACGCTAAGCACTTTTCTACGCCAAAGACCGTTTTAATAAATATGAATGTTGCCATGGATTTAAGCGTACGCACGCTCTACAGTCAAATCTGTGCATACGCATGCTTTATAAATGAGGCCCCTCGGCCGAAATTGTGATCCAAAGCTGTACAAGTTGTGTTCCGGTGAAATCACATTTCCCCTCACGGGGCCCTCTTCCTTCACTGGCCTCTTAGAATAATTTCTTGTAGGTAAAGTTTTTTCACATTCAACTGATTGTCTCAAACTAAATTCTTGAATATCTAATCCACTTCATATAAGCAACTAAATGCTGCATTTGCTGCATAAATGCTGTTTAGTGAACAAAACTTGGAGTCCGGTCTGAGAACAGTAGTTTCGAGTCTGACTGTGATGCATCCAAACATTTTCTCAATTTAATCTATTTTTCTGAGAAACAAAGTTAGTCCAAAAGAACATTCTCGTTCAGTCTAATTTAATGTACTGCATTTTTGTGGCTTGAAAAGGAGATAAGTCTGACTCACATTGTCTTTCTCCACACTGAACTCATTTGGACTGGAATACGTGATGGCATAGACCACGCTCTGTATAATATTTCTGTGAAGAGATTCCACACCTGCCTTCAGATCTTTTATTTCATCATGTTCCAGGACCAAAAAGTTCCAGAATCTTGAGGCAGGGTGTCTTTGAGTTCATTTGTGAGCATGTGGAAGTTTATCACCAGTCTCAGAGCAGATGTTACTACCCAGAAGAACTGTTTAGCTTCAGCTCAGCTGTAAATATCTACCTAACAACAGATTTACCATCACGTTGAACAAAATAAAGTAACAACTTGTAATTTTTTTTTCCTGCTACAGCACCCCCCTCCCCTTTTAGGGAGATTGTGTATACCAAGTGCCCACCAACCGTCCTCTCCAAATGGGCGCATGGAGAAGGACCTGTGCTATTTTCCATTAAGGTTGTTTAAACACCATAAGTGGCATGTTTGGGTTGATGAAAGCTGGTGTTAGACTCGTCTCGATGCGCTGTCTGCCGCCGTTGAGGTATTTGGCAGCAGCATGCAAACTGCTGCTGAGATCAGACGGGCCTTCGTACGTCTCACATTTCCCTTCACGCTGCAATTATATTTCATAGCCAAAGTGAAATCAACACCACCCGTCATATTGTTTCTGTAGCCTCACATCTCTGGGTTATTATTCCCATGTATGCAAATGAGGAAATGTGGGAGGGGGTGAAGGCAGGTTAAAAATGGCCAGTCACATGACTGTCATAAAATTAGAGATGTCTTTTGCAGGCTGCTCGCAGTCAGTCTTTCTCCTGCCGCGCTGAGAAAGCCTCTGACTCATCTGCCTCCAGCAAAATCAAATTACATTTCTGTAAAAAGGCTTTCTCTCTCACTTTCCGCACAGTGATTGTTTTGAAAATAATTATTCGGGATGTTTTGATCGTTTTATATTGTTGGTGAAAGTTGGACGTTCGGTTGTCGTGGGGGAATGGACTTTATGAAATATGATTATATTGATGCTGTAAAAATGCCTTCATCGATAATGACGTTATAAATCATCTTTGGTGCTTATTATCTATTCAGAAGATAATCAAATTCACGTCTCACTGGGAGAAAATGATAAGGTTTGTGTGAGTGTAAAAATGTGAGTGTGTGAATAAGAGACAGTGAAAAACAGAGGAAAGGGCCGCTAGATCAGTTTTGTAATTGCAGCATCAATAATGTGATGTTTTATTTTGTTAGTGTTACCTTGAGATAGTTGGATTGGACATCAAAGTCTGGGTAGGCAGTTTTTTTTTTTCAAAGGAGGAAGAAAAGAATATAGCAGAATGAACACCGAATGGCTGGAAGGAAGGAGACAGATATTTGACTCTGCGAAGAAAGATTGCCAATTATTTCCTAAACAGAAACAACACAGAAATTATCATTTGAAATGAAAACTTTTGACAGATGACACACAGAGAGAGAAAAAAAGGAAAAAGTGTGTTGTGTGAAGTTTATTGTATAAACCAGAGACAAACTTTGCTATTTTGAATAAAAACAATGGAATTCTATAAGATGGCCTCATTAATAACGGCACTAAAGTTTTTCAAAAGTTGCCATATTTTATTTGTAGTTACTTTATTATATATATATATATGTGTGTGTGTGTGTGTGTGTGTGTGTGTATTATTATTAATAATTGACTTACTTTTTAAGTCACAGACCTATAACTGAAAGGTTTAAAATTATCTTAAATTATCTGCCAAATTTGTCGAATTTTGTAAGTAAAATGACTTTTACTTGAGTCTTTTAAGTTGTGTTACTAAAATCTTTATTACTGGCATGTATTTCACGATAGTATCTCATGGATTATAGCAGGTAAATAGTTTTTATGCACTCTATTTTGTTGCTAATGTGTTTATGCGTGCCTGAACAAATGCTTCAGGTTCAATAATTCAGAATCGCGAACCAAATTGTCTATTTAGACTAGACCGATGCACTGAATAGAACCGACTCAAACGAGCGAATCCTTCATCACATAAAGTTCAAGAAATAAAAAAGGTTAGCACAAAACACGATCGCTGAAATATTGACAGAAATATTAGGTCTCGTTCTCTGGAACTGCGTACGTTTTTCGTATTATTCGCACATATATATATATTAAAAAAAAATCTGCATAATTTACAACACGTGCGTGCGCACATGAGCTTAACTCGTGAGCGCCCGCGTGCACGAGGTTATTCATTTGCATAATACACGCCCAAATCAGCTCCATATTAGGGCTTTCCGCAAATCGCCGCTTGTCCAAAAAAAGACAATATGGCACCTAAACAAAAGAACTTTAACGATAATGAACGTGAGGTTTTGGAAGCCAAAAAACAGTGCTATTTAAAATTGTATTCACTGGTGTAACAGTCAATTGTCGCTCTAGAGCACTTCAAGCAGTACCAAGTGTGCCATGCCTCCAAACACAAGGTGAGACACAATAATTACCCTTTATATAAAGATAGATCAGGTGATCATTGTTCAGACCCCTGATTTTATATATATATATATATATATATATATATACAGTATCTCACAAAAGTGAGTACACCCCTCACATTTTTGTAAATATTT
>JAUMHR010000056.1:6056075-6069121 GCA_032361145.1 Enteromius fasciolatus
CCCAACAGTGAAGCATGGTGGTGGCAGCATCATGCTGTGGGGGTGTTTTTCAGCTGCAGGGACAGGACGACTGGTTGGAATCAAGGGAAAGGTGAATGCAGCCAAGTACAGGGATATCCTGGACCAAAACCTTCTCCAGAGTGCTCAGGACCTCAAACTGAGCCAAAGATCTTAAAAAATCAGAGAACAGTTTTTGAAAGTATAAATAATTTTAATTATTATCAGCTTTGTATAACATATATTATTACAAATATTTTAAGAATCCATATCCAGTAAGAACAAAAAAAGAGGGAAAAAACACTTAGTGACTATTATTAGTTATGCACAGCTAAATATTTTCTGACATAATATAATCTATTTTTAAGTGCAATATTTAAAAAATAATTGAAATCATTTAATGCAGTAAGGACAAACAGCTTTAAAACTGATCTTTATTGACCAAAAGATGTGGGTATACAGAAGGATAAACACTGGCCGGTTATTAATTTATACAGGTAATAATACACTTTTGCAGCTGCAACAGAATGCTTCAAGTCCATTTGAAACTTCTGGTGTGATCTTCCGTTACAATGAGAACATTTTCCATACTCTCGTTCCCAGAGCCCAAAGCCCCATACTGCGTCTGCTTCACTTTTGATGTCATACTTCCAAGTAATTGATGTTTCAACAAACTTGACCCTAGCCCGACCCTCCTAACTCTGTTTTAGCAATCTGAGAAAAGGAATCGAGATGGTCCTGAGAGTTTTCTCACCCTTTAAGTGATTCTGGAGCCAGAGGGAAGCTTTCATTTGGCTTCTCCGACCTCCTGTGAGGCTGAAATGCTCTGAAGTCCACTTTGGCAGCCATCTTGGCAGTGCCCTGGGCAGCTGTTTTCAGTCTAGGTTATAGTCAAACAGATATCCTATTTTAAAGGTACTTGTCAAAAATCTCAAAGATGAAACTTCCTTGTGTTGCAATTTCTCTTCTGCACTTTTTTGCAAGTGGTCTGTTTGCGGACAGTATGTTGTTTCTGACTGCTCTCTGTCTGTAGGCACGAGGAGCTGCTGGCCATGGGTGGACTGTACGCAGCCATGTGGTTAAAACAGCAGCAAACCCCAGAGTCAGAGGTCTCTCCAGATGAACAACCACAGGAGCCACAGCAGAGTGGCTGAAGCTGATGGAGCGGTGATGATGAATGGTGATGGGTCAAATCAATTTGGAAAATGGTAAAAGAACCCACTGAGCTCCAGAGTTCATCTCAGACACAGGGGCACCAGGCTGCACAACAATAATAAACTGCAACGAGTGTTTCTCAGGGAAAGGTGTCATGAAATCTACCAATCATTGAGTACCTCTAAAAATATTAAAAAAGGGATAGTTTTCACCATAAAATGAAAATTGACCTCATTTACTCATTATAAACTTTCTTCAGCGCAAAATAAAAGCAGATACTGTGTTTTGGTTTTGAGTGTGAGCAACTTTCGTTGCATGCACAAAAATCTTTTCCCACATTTCTCAGAGTATCTTCTTTTATGTCCCGCAAAGAAAGTCATAGAGGTAAATAATGACAGCATTTTAATTTTTGGTGAATTTTCCCTGTTATGCTTAGAATTACTTTAAAAATACCTGTCATGTGATGACTATATTCAGCCATTTCTGTTACATAGTTTTTTCTTTATATTACATACAATAGTTTTGTTTCTGCTTCATTCCATCACTGTAACCTGAGGAGATGTGGAGGTATCTCTATCTTCTACAGATGGATGCAAATTGTTGGTAACATGCGCACAAACATTATACATTACACTGTATTTACATAAGTGCATAGTAAATCTAATGAACTACATGTACTTATCTTGTGCATTAAGTGTTCTTTGATGTTATCTGGAATATTTAACATGAATATATAATTTTTTTAATTCAAGTACGAGTAACATGTACAGTGTAAAATTTAGTGTTTCCAATTTCTTCCTCCAAAAACCCAATTTTAAAAAATAATATATATATTTAGGATGAGCCAAAAAACAATTTCACCAAAGTCTGGATGCTTTATCAAGCTACTTTAACTATCATCCCTATATCTATCACATCTACATTTATAATTTGAGATTCAAAAACTATATATATTAAAAACAAAATACTCATTGTGTACATATTTTAATATTGACATGTGAGAGTTGTTTGATATATATATTCTCTTCTCTTTTTTTTTTTAATTGGTCTATTGATTTTTAGTTTGAATTGAAACCAATTGTATTTTTGAATGTACTGAATTGAACAACGAATTGAATTCATTTTAAAAGATAAACTGTAGCCTTTGGATACTCTTCAAATGTTATTGTGCTTTATGAAGAGCAGCTACTGCCTTTCATGGAAACTGTAGTTGGGTATTTTGTACCTTTTTTGTGAAATGTGCACAAGTTGTTCAAGTACAAATCAAAAGTCTGCAAATAAATACAACCCTGACTATGTACAAAAGTTAATTTATTTAGAGTATTTACATCTTTTCACTCCAGCTATGGTTTAACACAAATAGTCACATGTATGTTTAAGACAAATGACATTAAAATCCATTCATTAAGTAGAACATGACAGGAATATTTACAGGATAACACATTTCTGAACTATACAAAAACAGATATTTATCTTTAATGATTTAGAGTTAAGGATTGGCTACAATGCACTGAGGTTTGACGGGGCTTTGGCCCACTCACATCAATAATACTATGGGAAGAGTATGAACAACTGGGAGTCCATGTGACTATTTAAAAGTTTGGGGTTATTAGGGTTTTTTTCCCATGAAGTAATATTTCTATTTAGCGAGGACACATTAAATTGATCAGAAGTGACAGTAAAGATGGTTATAAAGCTTAAAAGATTCTGTTTCAGATTAATGCTTTTCTTTTTTGTTGAGTGCTCTACTTTGTTCATCAAAGTATCCTGAAAAAAATGCATTGATTAAAAACAAATAATAATAAATGCTGCATGATGATAAATACTTCTCGAGCACCAAACCAGCATATTAGAATGATTTCTGAAGGATAAAAATCTATTTAATAATTATTAAAATAATTTAAAATAGAAACTAAATTATAAGAATATTTCCAAATATCACTGTCTTTGCTGTTTTTGATCAACCAAATGCTACATTAGACACTTGCTTGTTCCAAAATCTTGCTAACCCCAAACTTTTAAATGAGGGCGAAGCATGTAGATGCACTGCAGAAAAAATATTATCCTCCTTTCTGTCATTTCTGAAGAATGCATATGAATTCCCACGGGATCTGGCATGCGGCCTGAAATACCTTCTCATCACTGTCAACATTATCGGCGACTGACGATTAAATGTTTGTGGAGATAATCGAATACTGCGGACAGAGTGGTTAGTACAGCGTGGAATGACTTAAATATATGCTTGCAGAGCCCAGTGTCTGCTAGGGTCCAGACGTGGTGAGGGAACATTTCTCATTACTAAATCATGCTGGACTGCCCTGTCCCTTACTGAGCTGAAGGAGGGACAAGGAGATTTGTCCTGAAATGTTCAAGTGAGTGTGAGGTGTGTTTCAGAGTGGCCTTGTCACCATTGTTCAGTTCCATGCGCGCCCTGTGCGATGACCCACGGAAGAGCACTCTGGTAAAGGAGCGCGGATGCCCCTGTGCTGAACCCCGGCGGCAGGCGGAGAGAAGAGAAGTTCGCATGGGACGCTCCCCACGGGATGCCTTCTATGGAGCAGCAAGCAGGGGAAATGAGGTTCAAAGTGAGGACATGTCAGACGCTTTCTCTCTCTCGGTCCTGCGTTACCGCCTCTTCTTTCGATCTCTTAAGCACACATTATGTAGTCTCCGTTCCTCAACAGCTTGTCAGGGTCTATGTGCATCACCGGGTGAATTAAGTGCGCACACACAGGTACATTGTTTTGTGTGTGTGTGTGTGTCTTTGTGAGAGGAAAGCGCTGGTCACGGGTTTGAAGTTTGTGCATTATACAAAGTCAAAGTTCTAGGACTACTCGTTGGTACTTGGTTTTCATGAAAGTACTCCACTGGAGAGTCCGAATTACGTATTGGGAGCAGTAGAGTTGGCTCTAGTTCATCTGAAAGTCCTGGTCAGTTCGCTCAGTTTCTGCTGTTGTCGTTCTTGGGCCGTTTTTGGTACCACAGAGCTGTGGGGAGGTTCTGGCAGCCCATGTACTCTTTCCTCATTTCGGCTTCGGTGAGAGGAGGGGTGGAGTTGCACGGAGCACCGGCCAGAGTCACGTTCATCAGTCCCAGAGCAGCATCAGCCAGTCGAGGCATCGCAGAACTCTGCTGTCGCATTAAGCAAAGAAAAAAAGTCATACGATGGCTTTATATTTAGGTTATTCCACAGAAGATCTGAAATGTTGTAGTGGCTGCAAAAATGACACGTTGCATTTGTTTTGTGACCATTTTTAGTCAAAACTGACTTTTTGGATTTGGTCCTATTCCTCACACAAAGCCCTCATTACAGTTAAGAGGGCTTAGTAGAATAAAGGCTGTGTGTTTTATGATGTAGGTCATAAAAGACCTTTAAATTTTAGTACTAAGACCAACTAGCATATTCAGTTGCACTTTATATTAAGGACCTATTTAGTTAATTCACCTTCATAATTCACCTTCAGTTGCAGGTCTCTGTTTACTTGTATAGTGTTTTTTCTGTACTATGGAAATCAGAAACTGAAGGTGAACTATCCCTTTATATTACGTTAAAAGATACATCTTGCTTTTAATAGCAGATGTTAAAAAATAACATTAAGGTAAAAAATGCTTTACTGGATACTATAATTTTTAATTTTGGGGTGAATTGTGTAAATACATAACTAGAAGAATAACAAAGTGTATAGTGTGTTTGAAAAAGAATGACTGCACAGCTAAAATAACTGGAAGCAGCTGACACTGGATTCATAAAGTCTCACTCTTACCTTACTGAGGTGGTCTATGAGGCACTCAGATGGGCGCAGAGAGGCCCAGAACTCAGCTGTGTGCACCCAGGGCAGGCCGTTCAGCAGAATAACATTGACGTGTTTTAGAGAGCCCATCAGTCTCTTGCTTAGGACTCCACTGTAGCTCTGCTCCACAAACAGCAGCACCCGACCGGCCCTGCATCCGGCCAGATCCGCCAACAGTTCACCCACAGAGTAACGCTCCTTCAGATCTGCCTGGGGAAAATATACATAGACATATATAGCATGTAACCATTGTATAGAGCTTTCCTACTGTAGCATATCAAATGATTCAAGTTTTATATAGTAAAGGAATAGTTCACCCAAAAATGAGAATTCTGTCATCATTTACTCACCCTCGAGTACTTCCAAACCTGTAATAATTTCTTTGTTCTACTTAACACACAAAAAAAGATATTTTCAAAAAAGTTTGTAACCAGGCTGTTTTGGTCACCATTGACTTCTATTGTAGGACAACATACTATGGAAGTCAATGGTGACCAAAACAGTATGGTTAAACTATTCCTTTTAAGCCTTAAAATGCCATTTAAAGTAGAAATGCAAAACTTGACTGGAAAATACATTCATAAATCTTAGATTTTAGGCAGAAATCATAGACTGTTGTGAAGGCTGAAGGCTGCATTTTGACCAAAAGTAGGATAATTAATAGTAATATTGTGAAATATTTTTGTTAAATATGTATTACAATGTACTGTAACTCATTTCGAATATGAATTACTCCAGTCTTTAGTCGCATTTTCATCAGAAATTATTGTAATATGATGATCATGAAACATTTCTTCAACATTAAAAAGAACAGTTATAAATCTCTTATATTATATTAATATTATTTAAAAATACTACATGAAAAATAACAAACTAATTTTGTCTCGTAATTAAAACACATAATATTGATCTATAATTTGGTCTAGTATTTAATTTCATCCAGTGCACCTGCAATTTATTCATGCGTGGCTCTGTTTCGCTAAAAAGACTGTGGTGTGTTTAAAGCACTTCAAAAGCAGAGCGGACATTCATTTGTCCTGGCATTCAGACTCGTGGCAGTTGTTAAAATGAACAGTTAGCTGTGCCTTTTCCACTCGAAAAAGAAATGAGCAGCTTTCCTGTGGGAAGCCGAGCGTCTGGTGGCCCTGATCCTGTGTGGTCCTTGTCTCTCAAGCCCCCCTTTGTCACTACATCCCTGTCTGGGGATCAGGTTGTTGCCTTTGTCCCTAGAGAGTCTGTCCTTATTGTCATGGAAGGGTGGGCTTTACTGTGCAGTCTGCTCCCTTCTGTTTGCCCTGATCTAAACATATGGCCGGGATTACTGACCAATACGCAAAGGATTGTGGGATTTTAGTGTTGAGTGTACTTTATAAAAGCAATATCATTATGTGCACAGTTTCTGGAATGATTGTATTATTGATAGATGAAAGAGGTGTATGGCTGGACTATTGTGAGTTTTGTAATAAGATTGAGGGCTTAAGATTTCTCTATGAAATTTGATCTAATCTCTCTCCTGTTTGTTTAGTTTTTTTAAGTGAGGAGTCTGGTCTGGGTTGTCCGTGTGCATTAAGGGAATACGTTTAAGGTGGCGTTCTCATTAGCAGCACTAAAAATACTCCATGCACTCGTAAGATAAGAACCAACGAACTGCAAAGTGTCTACAGATTCATCCCTTCCAAGAAATGAGAGCGAATGAACAGATGAGTCAACCAAAAGTCAACTTCCATAGTGTAATACTTTTATCCTTTGGTTAGTGGGCACTTTGAAGTGGTGGTCTTGGGGAAACACGTTGGATTGGTTTACGGGAAGATAAGGAATTCCTAAACTCTTTTTATTCATCTGTTCTCTCTGTGATTCCAGGAACCCCCCTCCACATTTAGAACAAATCTACTTGAGCACTTTCAGAATAACACTGTAGGCCTGACTGAGAAAATATAATCCTGTTACAAAATATTTCCAAACAAAACAAGCCTTGTGGTTTTCAACCACTACAGAGCACAACAGTTGGGTTCCAGAAGTAAAACATCCCAGTTTTTTGTCCCTGTCCATAGAGAATTAGATATTTGGTCATGTAAACACCTTTATAACTGACCTACC
The DNA here is from genome assembly GCA_032361145.1 of Enteromius fasciolatus. Lineage (NCBI taxonomy): Eukaryota > Metazoa > Chordata > Actinopteri > Cypriniformes > Cyprinidae > Enteromius > Enteromius fasciolatus. Next base: position 6,063,116 of record JAUMHR010000056.1, read on the forward strand.
ACAGTGTCTCTGAGATTATGTAAGTAAAGATACTTACGAGTTTTAAGGGTTTTTTTATCACGTGCCAAACATTCTCCTGTTTTCCAAGTACTACAAATTATGTAATCAACCTAAACTAACTGCTCTCATATACTATTGTTCAGCATTTAGAGGTAGGTAAGATATAAGATGCAGGAAAAACCATCATTCTTTAGAAATCATTCAAATATGCCGAAACATTTCTTATTATTATCAATGTTAAAAACTTTTGTGCTGCTTAATAATTTTGTGGACATGGGATAAATCAAAAGTTACAAATAACAGCATTTGTTTAAAAAAAAAGCAGCTTTTGCAACATAATAAATGTCTTTACTGTCACTTTTCATCCTTTTTCATAATCCTTGCTAAAAAAAATATTAATTAAGTTAATTAATTAATTTAATTAAACATAAGTGCATTAGTAAATATGAATATTTTACATTATACCTAAAATATATTTAAATTATATATAAATTATAAAACTTTAAATGTAATAGTTTTATATCATTACTATTGACTATTGTTATTAATAAAAACAATGCTATATAGCATATATTTGTCATTTTTAATAAAACAACAACTTGAAGTTGAAAAAAAAAATTAATTAACTTTAATTTCAAGTAAAGTAAAGATTTGTGCTCTGGTAATTGTGTTCACGGTTTCCACGAACCCAAAAGTATGAAGATATTAAAGCACACAAACTCACAATGCCGTTGTTATTGCGGTCCCAGAGCAGCATGGTGCCGTCGTTGCGTGTGGGGCTGTTCAGGTACAGAACCAGAGAATCCGCACAGTGCTGCTTCCGGCAGATGTAGGAAATGTGATTCCTGATCACCTCTTTCTCTGTGGCTGGATACATGCCCTCAGTCTCTTTAGCTGTGGAAATAACGAGAGTTTATGAATCTGAATGTATAACGTCAGGGTAAATTAAAAGCTTACATGACTCGAAATGTCCTCTGACCTGCTACCTGCCCGTTCCCAGCAAAGAATGTCTTTATGTGGTCCTTATGGAAGCCGTTGTTCCTCAGCATCTGGTAGAAGAGCTGCAGGTTCTTTGCATGTTGTTGGTATGTTATCTGCTCCTGCCAGCCACCTGCACGTGCACAGGTTAAAGGTTATGTAGGAGCAGCATACCTGAGACAGCTGATAAGTCCAAGTATTCCTCCAGCGTTTCGAACATCAATGTTCATACAAATGAGTTCTTTGAGTCCGTGTTTTGTACCTGACAGGAGAACAGCATGATCACAGGTCTGGTAGAGGCGGCAGGACAGGTGTGTGGCCAGGCGTTGCTGATGGCACCGGCGGGTGTTTTTATTAAGCTCACAGCTGGAGATGGGTGTGCTGGGGCTGGTCAGTGGCAGAGGCTGTGGGCATCTGGCAAAGTCTGGATGATCTACAGCGACAGCCACATTGAGGTGAACGGTATTAAAAAGTAGGATAAAAGAATTTCAACATGCTTTGATTCATTCTAAATATATACTGTTTCTTTTTCTTTTTTTTATACTGTTTGTGCCATTTTTATAATAAGAAAAATTCCACAAGCGTTGCAATGGGTTTGTGTGAATTTGCCACTTTGACAAACAGAAATCTGTTTGAGTTGTGCTTAATGCATCTCTTTTTGTCTCTTTATGCTGCGTTTACGGCATGTTTTAATTATTAGATAACTCAGACATTCTGCTAGGAGCTGTTCACATACTTGGACTCAAGTGTAATGCATTTTTGTGAGAACAATTAACAACATAATGAATCTGTGTATTTAGAAGTAGTGGCTGTTATGTAGCTTAGCATTGGATAGTTATCATTGCTACATTATTTGTCTTATTTTCCGAATACGTTTGCAATATTTTGTCAGTTATAATATAAAAAAGATATTACAAAATAACTGCATGTTACTGCCAGTCATGTTTACACACTGCCTCTGAAACTTTTGTCTTGTCAAAAAACATTCAGGGTTAACCATTCATATGGTTGGAATTTGCAAAATTGTGGGATTTTTCAAAACGCATATATCAGGTACAGCACCTTTTATATATATATATTTATATTTATATATATATAATTGTGATTTGTGCCTCTATTGCTTTCTCTTCCTACGAATTTGTCAGAATTCGCCTTCCAGAGATAATTAAACTTGTTGAACTGTACAGTTCGTTGACTCACCTACACAGTGCAGATGTTGAGTTCGGTTGGTATCTTTCACTCCCACAACCAGAGGAAGAAAGTGAATCTCACACAGGCCGCTGCTGTGCTCCGCACGGCCGGTTCTGCCCGTCGGGCTCCTGCGGGCCCTCGCCCGGCTCGCCATACGGTCGCTGCGACTCCTCCTCCGCTTCAGCTGGTTCTGGCAACGTGTCTTCACAGCCATCGTCAAGCACTCCTCCCCTGTATACATGTTTCATCAAACAGTTAACGTACGAACACAATCTACTTATAGTTGCTTATGGGTTTCACAAGAAAGTTCCAAAATCAACTGCTTTTTAATAGTGCGAACAACATTTTAATAATCTGAAGTGACTCTTTACACTATAAAGAACTTTATAGAATCCAAGCAACAATCCATTATAAAGAGCGATGTTTTTGGTTTACAGCTTGGTGATCATTCAAGAACATACCAGTGTCAATATTTACAGGAACCTTCGCTGTCGTTTGTCCAGGGTTTATTGCTCTGCCGTTGTCATGTGATCACCCACCTGGCTTTAATAAGAGCTGCCTGCAATACTAATTTGTACCCTGAGAATGTGACAAAGAGAAACTATCCTTTCAGTAAAAGCTGTAATAATGACTTTTAAACAGGCATAGCATCAGACTGGGCAGAACAGCATGCATTCCTTCAGTAATCCTCCTTAACTGCAAACTATCCATTCAGGCACATGCTGCACTTAAGATGAGACTGCAGCAGAGGGCAACTGACACCAAGCAGTTTTTATCAGTTTCACGCTGAGGAAGCCTGAATTAGACAGCAGCGCAGGAGGTGCAATCACAAGCCATTATAAATCCATTTCACTTAACAGCTAAAATTGCCTCTTACAATGAAATGTTTCCTTGGCTGGCCGTGATTTGGGAATGTGGGGTAAGACAGCATCAGTAGCCCTAATGAGTCTCTCTCTGTGGTCACTTGTATCCGGAGGCCCATTCAGAGAGACTCGGGAAGATTTTAAATGTGGCCAGAGCTAAACCCAGCTTTCATTCCGGGTCTCTGATTCTCACCACATCTTCAGATGAGATGGTCCGGTTTGGACACAGCGAGACTTGAAAACGCTTCCAGATTTGAACTGAGTCACACAAGCCCTTCTGCCTTGAGCTCATGTGTAAACCAGAGCATTTTTGTTTATCATTTCTAATGTGTCTGCTCATTATTGTCCTTCCTGAGCATCATTTTGTCTCTAGTTGCTTAGAATATTTCTTGAAATAATTTGATCTGAGGAAGGCTTGAGGCCCGACATGTGCACTTAGCCTTTAAGAACTGTCATGCAGTGAGAGTTTATTTAAATATATTTACATAAATGCCAAATCCCCAAGGCAGATTAATCAAAGAATACTGAAAATACAAAGAATCACATCGCAAATAAAATAAACATTTTCAATAATAACATACGAAAATCATGTGACACTAGTTGTAATATAAAAGTTGTAAAAATAAAAGTTTTTTCCAGAAGTACCCTAATCTCGTATAAAATCCTAGCCAATAAAAGACACATCAAAGTTGCCTTCAAATATTCACCAGATGAAGGCTTCTCAGTAGACTGGAATTTCACACAAATAATTGGATACGGATATCTCTTGATTCTTTACCAGCATAAATTTTCAGCCTCAGCTGCGGCCCATATGAAATCATATTCATAGTCTGGTCAAGATATGAAATGCCTTTCTTCTGGATGTTATTAGTACATCAGCTGTCATTGCGACAATCTGATGCTTACTTCAATAACAGTCACTTGGAAAACAGTTGGAGAAAATCAACTTTTCTAGTCTTTTCTAATCTTTCTGCCGTGATGCTGCAAATGTTCAAGTTTAGTTCAAAGGTGATGGCTTGACTTCTGGACTGGGGGCACAGCTGATCCCGGTGTTAAGAACTGAACTCTCAGTCAGAAATGAATTATTGACCGTTCTTATTGTGAATGCATGACTCTCGGCTCAGTCGTGCGTCTGCCCTCGACTTTCCCTGCAGGGGGTCCGTGGCCCGAGTGCTCCTAAGAGCAGATCCTCATGCAGACCTCTCAGACTGCACACACCTCACACGCAGCTTCATGTAATGTTCTCAAGTGTTGAAAAACACATCTAAACTGACTTTTTGCTTTTATTCCTTGTTCATCAATTGACATTTTGTATTTCAAACATCTTAGAGCTTAGATGCATGCGTCTGCATGGTTTTATAAAAAATTTTGCAGGACTATTTTCAAGTATTTTTAAATAAATACATATTATGCATCACAGATTTCATGTTACAGCGTAATTTATGTTACTTATATATAATTATTTTGTGCTGTTTTAGTTGCTGTAAATACACATTATTATGATAATTAGTATGGCAATTACACATAATGACTTATAATGTCATTATAATTAATGAGATGTCCTGATAGAAGCTACAGTAATATGAGTAACACCCATTTAACCATGGAAATTTACACTTCATATTTTACACTACATTTTATCACACTGGTAACAAATTTTTGGTTCGAAGGTTATAAACAGCTATAAATGAATGTGCAGACTGGCTTACATTTACATGGCTGGTATAAAAAGTCACATAAGGAGAGCTGTTTGATTCCAGATATGACTCGATGAAGCATTTGGGTCTATTATTAATGCAGTATAGCTCATAAATCATGAGGTAAACATTCACGGACAGTGCATCCACATTTTTTTCTAGTTTTAAAAGTATTTTATTAAAGTTAAACGTAATATATTTATTCCTTTATCTCCTCTTCTCACTGAGAACGGCTTGTAAGTATGTTTTTTAAATTTATTTATTTTTGTTTTCAACTTTCTCTTGGGTCTTGCTGGACAACTGAACATTTTTTCAACTCTTGAAAGTTTTAAATTGACTATATGAGAGTTAAAATAACCTGCATATAGGGAAGTTGTAATAAATGTGTTAATGTGAACGCGATTGCCACAGATTTGAACATATTATTTCGTTTACTCAAGTAGCCAAACATTTCCGTTCTCTCGTTTAGACTGGTGATTTTAAATCTCAGTCTGGACACATTCAGTTTACTCACCCAGATAAATTCCGTCCATGTGAGCACACTTCTTTTTGGTTGTGTTGAAGTCCACATAGAAGAGGACCACCGGGTGTCCGAAGCTCTCGCCGGGGCTGGGGTCCAGCAGCAGCGCGGCGTCATGCGCACTCGCGCCGGGGTACAGCTCTTCGTTCGCCCTGCGCTCATCTTCCGCGCTCGCGTCCGCGGAGAAGCCGCTATGTTTGGACTGCAGCGCACCGCTCGAGTATGAGTCCGGCAGGATTGCTAGCACTTTCCCAGAGCCGGGGTCAGTCACGTACACGACCACCCCGCTCAGGTGCAGGTGGGACAGCTTCTTGCACTCGCTCTCCGGTAGAGAGACCCTCCGGCACAGGTTGAGCTTCAGGTACTGAAGTCCAGTACGGACCCAGCGGTCCAGACGAGACCCGCAGCACTCGCCAATGAGTAAAGCACAAATGAGAAGAGAAACGCACTGGAGCTTCATGCTCTGGCTGTATAAAGGTCTGTTTGGATTGTGTAGCTATTTTCGGGAAAGTTACTTTTAAAACGGCTTTGTTCCGCTGGAGGTGTGTGGTGGACAGTCAGGGGTCTTGTGAAGTTTGGATAGATGCGGCTGTCTTCATTAAAGGTGCTCAGAGCAGCATCCAGATGGAAAGTCATGTGCTGTAACTCCATCCCACAGCTGTTAAACAGAGGGAGGAGGGAGGAGAGAGAGAGAGAGAGAGAGAGAGAGAGAGAGAGAGAGAGAGAGAGAGAGAGAGAGAGAGAGAGAGAGAGAGAG
>JAUMHR010000056.1:6106552-6127527 GCA_032361145.1 Enteromius fasciolatus
ACGAGTGAGGTCGTACAAATTCATACGAATTAGCCACCTCGTAAAATATGTACGAATTGCCGTGAGATCAGGTTGGTCTAACCTATTCTTCTTGCATGAACAGTGCTGGTAAGTAGTTACATGTAACTAAATTGTGCAATTTAATTTCAAAATAAATGTAGTTGTACACAATTACAGTTTCCGAGAAAAAAAGTGTAAAAAAATGTGTTACTTATGAAAATGTTACAAAGGGGCTTTTTTACACACACATACAGATTTAACTGATTTCTTTTATAAATTTCAGTGACTGCTCTTAAAATATGGGACACAAATATTTTAGGAGTTTAGGACACATTGTTATTCAATGACCTATTTGAGGTTATGTATATGCTTTATTTTTTTTTCCAAGCCATTGTTAGATGTCATAAACATGCAAAGATTTGATTTCAAAAACAGTACCACAGCTGTTAAAATATTTCTTGTCAAATGTATCAAATGTAATCAGTTGCACTTCAATAAAATTACATTGTAGCTAGTAACTTGCAATCTGTAACCTATTACTTTTTTAAAGTAAACTATTCATGTCTTGGAAAAATATTATGTGCCCAGCCTGCAATTAAATATAATCCCAGATGGCAGGGATGCTTAATCTTGCATCAGCAAAATTTAGTTAAAATCCTCCTCAAACACATCTGTCCGTTTTTAATTAATACCTAAACCTGCTAAACAATTAATAAAAAGGATTGTCTAAATCTAATTAAAAGTATGGTTTGTTTTGGCCTGTAGTGGCTCAGCTGTCTCTCCAGCAGAGTGTTGTGCCACCGCCCAACGAGGAGATCGCCATTGAAATAGAGCAGGAGGAAATGATCACCTCTGCCCCTAAAACTGAGCCAGACTTCCAGGACAAGAAGGTTTGTTTTTTTAGAAAAAAAATTGACAAAACATCATATTAATGTCAGAATTACCAAATTAGCAATTAAACACACGCACACATTACCAATCTACTATGACAATAAAACTCTTTATCAATGTCAGGTGTCGAAGAAGAGCAAACGAAGGTCTACAAAAAGGAAGAAACGCACCACAGCTGATGAGTCTGCTGATAATGTCATTGATTGGTGGTCGAAATACTATGCATCAATGACGAAGATCCAAGTAGTAAGCTTCCACTAGTTTGTTAGCAGGAGTTGGCCTTATTTGTCTTTTTTCCCTAACTTTTTGTTTTGTACCACAACTTGTAGGCAAAGCAAAAAGAAAACAATCCATTTCCGCTGCTCTTTGAAAACAGTAAGTGATATCTGAGTTTATTCCAGAATCGGTTTTCTTCTCTAGATCATTTAGACAAATCATGATCCGGCTTTAGTCAAACATGATCACTATATGATGTATTTCAGTAACTCCTCTGGAGAACATTATTTCTGAAGGATTGATCAGTCTGGGTAAGAATGACTTGGAGACTGTCTGTTGCATGGCTCTCTTTCTTTGTCACGGTCAACAGGATGGCAAAATGTTTTTGTTTGTATGCAAACCCTGTGCATTTGAATGGAATTAAATTGTCTATACAATCATATTCAGTAAATGGTGCAAGCAAGAGGTCATACAACATTTTGCAATCCCAGTGAACCCAGATCTGCACCTCTATTTCTGAGTTTTGTGCACATACAAAAATCTAGGGTCTGTAGGATTTTTGTAATGTTTCTTATGCTCACCAAAGCTGCATTTATTTGATTAGCAATACAGTGAAACGGTAATAGTGTGAAATATTATAATGTATAACATTTGATGTCATTTAAAATAATAATAAAATAAATTATTTTATTGGAGGCAAAGCTGAATTTTCACTTTAGTGTCACATACTCCTTTGAAATCATTTTAAAATGCTGACTTGGTGCTTAAGAAACATTTATGTATGTTTATTAATAGAGAAATCTTTTATCAAATAAATTAATAATTTCCTAATTCTATTTACATTGTGGCCTTGAATAAAGAATATGGTCCCAGGGCCTATTGTTTTAGTCCCCTTAACTATTATTTTTAGAATTATTAATTCATTTTTTGCATGTCATGTGCTGGTTCTGTACAAAACAAAAGCATTTAACATTAAAATCTCTCCACTGTCAATGTAATGTGTCCTTGCTAAATCCAAGTGTTAATTTCTTTCAAAAACAAATCTTACTGACTCCAGATATTTGAGCATTAGCATATAACAGTTTACTAATTTGCGGTGTATTAATGAATTAACTGTGTTGCGTCTGGTGAGGGTTAGCAAAAAAACTACATTAAGTGGTTTCGTGCTAATGGTATTATGTTGGGAATTTGTCAAATGCTGGTGGAAGTGGTAAAAGCTTTACAGGCATTTAGACTCTGTGCAAGTTATTTTGATATTCTGTTTTTGTGGTATCTTTAGCTTCAAGCGTCAAGGACAAGAAAAAGGAGTTGAATTACAAGAGTGTGGTAGAACAGCCCAGACTTGCAACACTACAGGTAAAATGTGTCATTGCAGTGCTTAGTTTACCTGCAAATATGTTCTATGCATTAATTGAGGATTTATCCATTAAATGAATGTGCAGTCTGACTTGTCAATCACTCTAGGTGTATGACAAAGAGCTGGAGGCTGAGTTTGGGCCTTTTGATGACTGGGTTAAAACCTTTGAACTCTATCGAGGAAAGGCCAATGAGGAAGAAGGCTCTGCTGATGACAGATGTGTTGGGAAGTTTAAGGTAAATTGGTTTCATATACTCTGAGTTTTTTTTAAGATGCAGGTCACAAAAGTCCTATTACTGATTGTGCCTTTAGGGCAGGTTTTGTCTGTACAAGCTGCCAGAAATGGATGATGGGGAGGAGGATGGATATTTGGATTCTGGGCAGTTTAAAATAAACCAGGGTATTCCTCCAAACACCGCAGTGGATGTACTTATCCGTGTGTACGTAGTTGCAGTAAGTACCTTTTGTATTTTGGATTCTGGCATAGTGATGCTAATTAAAGCACTTCTTGGTTCATTTTTGATGGACTTTCATGGCAAAGCAAGAACACATTAAATTAAACCGATTTCTTATTTTAAAAAATATGCTATTCTTTCCCGAGCTTATGATACAGTGAAGTTACTCTTCTGCGCATTTTAGGCCTTCAACCTACACCCTGCAGACCCAGATGGCAAAGCAGACCCTTACATAGTGCTGAAACTTGGGAAAACTGAGATCAAAGACAGAGACAATTACATCCCAAAGCAGCTCAACCCAGTGTTTGGAAGGTGAGCGAGCACAATAAATGAGAAAATACTAACTGCGTGTTCTCTTTGAGGTTCATTCTCTCTTTATCTTCCTCTGCTGTTTAGATCCTTTGAATTTCAAGCCACTTTTCCCAAGGAATCCCTGCTAACTATTCTCATCTATGATTATGACACTGTTGGTGGTGATGATTTGATTGGAGAAACACAGATTGATTTGGAGAACCGTTTTTACAGCAGACATAGAGCCACCTGCGGCCTACCCACTGAGTATGCCATGTGAGTATGTTTTACTGTAAATCATAACATTATCATCTTCTCGAATTAGTGTCATGCCCACCTTTTGATGATGTTTTGTGATCTAGTGAGGGTTATAATGCATGGAGGGACTGCGTCAAGCCAACAGAACTGTTGACTAAGCTTTGCAAAGAAAACAGACTGGACAACCCTCACTTTTCTCCAGGACGCATTTCCATTGGCAGTAAAATTTTTACAGGGAAAACGGTATTTGCTGATGAAGGTAGGTCATTTGGCATTGGTAATTAATAATTAAAGGAGCAATGTAGCACAAGTGTTTGCTGCTGTTTCACAGATCAGATGGTGGAGTCGTATGAGCACCTGGCTCTAAAGGTGCTGCACAGGTGGCCTGAGATGCCCAACGGGTGTTGTACACTTGTGCCCGAGCATATTGAAACTCGCGCACTCTACCTCAAGGACAAACCAGGAATAGAACAGGTAATGTGTGTTGTTGAGGTTATTGTAACCTTGCTGCAACATATATACATAAATGGGTGGACGAGTGAATATCATTTTAATAAATGTGCATTTGCATGTTTCTCAGGGTCATCTGCAGATGTGGGTGGACATTTTTCCAATGGATATGCCACATCCTGGCCCTCCTGTTGATATTTCCCCTCGCAAACCTAAAGGGTAAGGTGAAGATTCGCAAAACCATCTTATTAGGTTGTTCTGGAAATGCAACACTTGCCTACTAATGTTTTTTTTAAAGGTATGAGCTGAGGATCATTATCTGGAACACTGAAGATGTAATACTGGAGGATACCAACTTCATAACAGGACAGCAGTCAAGTGACATTTACGTCAAAGGGTAAGTGAATCAACAAACAATCTTTAATAGGGCAGTCGTGGCCTAATGGATAGGGAGTTGGACTTGTAACCCAGAGGTTGCGGGTTTGAGTCCCAGGTCCGGCAAGGATTGTGGGTGGGGGGAGTGAATTCCCAGCGCTCTCTCCACCTTCAATACCACGACTGAGATGAGGCCCTTGAGCAAGACACCATTCCCCCAACTGCTTCGGGTGTGTGTGTGTGTGGTTGTTCGCTTCTCACTGCTGTGTGTGTACACTCGGATGGGTTAAATGCAGAGCACAAATTCCTAGTATGGGAAACCATAACTGGCCACATGTCACTTCCTTTCCTTTTCTTTCATAATTATATGTAAAAAAAAAAATGTATTATGTAATCATTTAGTTAAAGTTCCACAAAAGGGAGGTTTCACTCCAAAAAATATTAAAAGGGAAAACAGTTATTTTAAATTGTAATAATGTTTCACAATACTAATGTTTAGTCTATTTTTGAACCAAATACATGCAGTTTTGGTGAGCATAAGAGATTCTTTCAAAAACATGTAAAAAAATCTTTTAAATAGCTGTATAGAAATTGCACAAGGAGACGTTTTCTGAAAAAGAATGCTGTTTAAAATTCTTACCAAAGAACGTAAGTTAACAGTACATTTTGGTGAATTTCATGCTTCTTTTCCAGGTGGTTAAAGGGGCTTGAAGATGACAGCCAGGAAACTGATGTCCATTACAATTCTCTGACTGGAGAAGGTAACTTCAACTGGCGCTTCGTGTTCCCCTTTAACTACCTGCCGGCTGAGAAAGTGGTGGTGGTACAAAAGCGAGAAAGCATTCTCTCGCTGGACAAAACTGAACAGAAGGTCCCAGCAGTCCTTGTTATGCAGGTGTGGGACTTTGAGAGGCTTTCTTCTGATGACTTCCTGGGTAACTATCACTTTTGCTTAACATGCTTACATTTTTTACATGTATCACATCCTCCCGCTGCTCTGTTGTCACTCCTGATACAATTTGTGCTGTATACAGCTCACTCAGTAGCAAAAAAATTCAATTATTCCTATGAAAATCAGCTAAAATATTTTAATGTTAATACTTCATGAAAATTATTTTTATGTGTCCATAGGCTCAGTGGAGTTGGACCTGCATGGGTTTCCACGTGGAGCTAAAACAGCTAAAGTTTGTAAGATGGAAATGCTGACAGAATCCACTGAGAACATCTCTATCTTCCAACAAAAACGTTCAAAAGGCTGGTGGCCCTTCGTTAAAGCTGGAGAACTCACAGTGTGTGAATTGAATTATTACACAGGAAAAAATTTTTACCGCTCAATAGCACGTTTGCAAAAACCAACAATCAAAACCCAAACTTTTACTAATTAATTCTAAATTTAATTAACTTAAAAGTAGCATTTAAACTGTTTTCTTTCTGTAGGGGAAGGTGGAAGCAGAGTTTCATCTGGTAACAGCTGAAGAAGCAGAGAAAAATCCAGTGGGACGTGCACGCAAGGAGCCAGAACCTCTAGAGAAGCCAAAGTAATATGATTAATACACCTACACCTATTTTAAGATGTTTTTATTCTTATTAATACTAGAGCTGTCAATTAATTCAAAAACACATAGGCCAATATAATTAGAAAAACAAAACAAATTGAATTAAATTACAGTGACTACCGGTCAAAACTAGCAAGAAACATTGTAGAAATTAATACTTTAGCAAGGATTATCTAAATAGATCAAAAGTGATAAACACATGTATAATGTTACAAAAAAAATGTATGTCAGATAAATGCTCTTCTGTTTTCAACATAATAATAATAAATGGTTCTGCAGCAAATCAGAATATTAGAATGATTTCTGAAGGATCATGTGACTGTAGTAATGTTCACAAGAACTATTTACATTTTTAAAAAACACTGAAATAGAAATAATAATATTTCAATATGTTACTGTTTTTGCTGTACTTTTGGATCAAATAAGTGCAAACTTTGGGGGACTTCTTCAAAAACATAAAAAAAACAAAAACATTTTGACTGGCAGTGTATATGTTTAGGTTTAGTTCTTGTACTTTCTATGTGAATTATTTCTAATATGAAGCTTTAACTTTTCTCTAGTCGTCCAGACACTTCCTTCTCCTGGTTTATGAACCCTTTCAAGTGCTTCTTCCACCTGATCTGGGGGAACTACAAGAAATACATCATTGCCGGTCTGGTGCTGCTGATTGTGACCTTGTTCCTGGTTCTGATCTTCTACACCCTACCAGGGGCTATCAGTAGTAAGATAGTCAATGGGTAATCAAACGCCCTGATTAAGTAACTGAAAAACCAATGGAAACATATTTAACTTGTTAGTGTTGTAAGCACATATTTACAGTAACAAAAATAACTTTGTTGATTTTAGGATCTTTTATTTAATGTACACCAACAGATGTAATACTACACACAACATTACATGTTTATTCATCTTCAAAAAGCATAAAACACTGAAAACTGTAGAAAACAAATGTTTATTAATCACATCCCACCTACTGTAAACCGTTGGACTTTGTTCTACTGTAGAGCTTTCAAACATGATAAATGATTATGAAGTGACTTTAAAACAGCAATAACTCCGAAATTATCATTTGTGTAAATGCAGTGACATAAAACAAGTGACCACAACCCCAATGTGTCCATGTAATGTAAATTTGTGATTGTTGCAAAGGGTTCAAATAACTTTTATTCATAGTCTTTGTGAAACATTGTGTATCTAAACATTTATCTAAAAAATTAAGTGTTTTATTCTCAGCTGATTTGAAATTTAATTGAAATGTCATTTCTCAGACTACTTATTAAACTGAATTTAACTGTAGCATGGGTAATACTTTATGAAGTCAGAAATGTAGCTTTATGAAGTTCTAATTGAAAGACGATAATTAGTCTGCAATGGTAATGTAGTGTTTCGGTTATTGATCTGTAAAGCTCAGGTTCCTGTATTATGGAAGAAACCGTCACAATAACAAATGTGCACTGTCACTGTGGTTTTAAAAAACAAAAAACAAAACTAATATCTGTAAATGAATCAATAACCAAAACGGATACGGCTCTTGGTTTACAGATTTCCCCATTACTGACACAGTAACTCTACTCGTGAGCATTTTATCAGAAAAATATTCCACACCTTTTCATACCAAAACATACCATTACATCAGCCATCAAAACTGAGACTAATTTCCTGAAACTATAAACAGCATTCACCGCTTTTTCTGTTGAACCACATTTGCCTGCTCAAAATCGAACACACGCATCAGCTTACGCAGCAATTCTGCAATGTGTGCGCATTCAGAAAGCACTGGCATTCAAATGTTTTTGATCAATTAATGTCAGCGTTGTTATTGCCAACAATACAAATGAAATCTTTAGGCTACACAAATTCACGTGAAGGTAAATTGTAACAAATGAACCAAATTAGTATTTCAAACCCCCCTGAAATGCAGTCAAATTAAAGATGAAAAACATTTCAAGCACATGAGCTAACATAACCAGGGCAGTCAGTCATACTACCTGTTTTCTAGGACAAATATCAGTTTCCGCTGTGTGCAGTACACCAAGTGTGGTTCTTCACTGATGAACACAATATTTTCGTTCCATGTAGTTCAGCTCAGTTGAGTTTAGAAAAATTCAACAGTGCGATTTAAGTTGTTTAATGTTACCAAATAACAGTTTCATTATAATCAATTTGCGAAGGTCAAAGTGAACATTAATGTGTTTTTGAATAGCACAATTTTTACTCAGATCAGTGTAAGTTTATATTAAAAGTGCTTAACTTCGTGAAATATCACTTTGTTAAACATTAACATGACAACCCAGCGCGCTATTACTGCATCATTGATACGTTGATCTCGGCGCAGTGGTTCTGAGCTGTGATAGGGCTGAGGGTCCAGGCGGCATCAGGCCCTCATTAATGCTGCGTGCCGCAGCTGACTGCGTAGGACTGGGCCCCAGCTGCAGTAGCAGGTTGTAAGTGCCAGCCTCTGAAAGTCCCCTTCTCATTCCGAGCCCGCCGCGCTGCGCCATCGCTCCACCTCGCCTCCGGGTGGAGATCAGGCCGCCGCGCTGGGCGGGTGAACTCTGCACGGGAGCGCCACTAAACTGCGCAGCCTGCGAGGCCATCAGGCAGGCTTGTAATTTGCGTTTGGCTCGCCAGCGAGCCACTCGAAGACGAGTCTTTTCCCTTCGTTCCCTTACCAAGTCTGCAAGCAAAGCCTGCGGTAGAGTCTGCTCCAGCTCACGCCGTCGGTTTGTACTACGGCCTCGGTTCGTGCTGCGGCCTCTCAGAGTCCGGCTGCGTTTGTACTCTTCATACAGATTCAGGTCCTTACGTCTTGGACGCACCTGCTTTTGGACCCCTGCCACTGACAGCTGAGAGTCGTCGTCTATATGCGGAGAAATGACATATATTAGTAAAAGTATTTCATATTTTATCCAAATATTATACAGAAGTAGAAAGTAATGGTTAATTAAAACCATACAAACCAATACAAAATTTCTATTGCAGCTTATTATTCATGTATATTTATGTACGTATTTTGTATGTATTACGTAAACATAGTTCAAAAAGAAAATGTAAACTTTTAAATAAAATCTGAAAATATAAAAAAACTATATTATGTAGCGTAGCTTGGCACACAAATGTTCAAATATTTTTTATCTTAAAACTACTATTTCAAGAAAGACAATGAAAGGCAGCTAGACTGAAACTGCTGTAAACATTGATATATACACACACTGAAATATTACAGGAGCCTTTTATTTTAAAACAGGCAGTGTTTACTAATGCAGTGCCACATGGAGGCACAAAAGATCACTCTAAAGCTTATTGTATAAAAACTCTGTACTGGCAGACCAGTTGCGATACTGTTCATGACGCAGCTCTGACATGTGGTAAAAACATGGTTTCTAACGTTATACATGTCAGCTTTTTCCTCTCCTCATAACTGTTTTGGCTGCTTACTGAAACATCACATCCTGTCAGTTTCCTGATAATCTTGGGTATCTTCTTATCAATGTTTGCTGAGCAAAAGTTTCATTTGCACTATAGCCAAGATATCTCAATGTTTATAATGCATTCGATTATTACACTGTAACCTGATGTCATGTATAACTTTTCATATTTTCTGACATCATATTAATTTAAGGATTACATATATTTGTACTTTTCACACTTCAGAACTATGTAAAAGGGTAAAGTAATTCCCAAAAGAATTGATTTTTTAAAATTCATACTAAAATGTACAGTTAAGATATTTTTATATGTACACTTTATATAGGCCTATTAATATCTAGTTTTTAAGGTACTATTATGCACAAAAACTATAAACAAAAACTCTCAGAAATGGATGAGGTAAAAGTATTTGCTTAAATGTTCTTTATTTTTGCCACCTTGGGCCCAGAGTACCAATAGTTATTTCTTGTTGTCCTTTGTTAAAAAAAAAGAAAAGGAAAAAAACAATACTGGAAAAACTTCAAAAAAAAAAAAAAAAACACTGACAGAGACCATGGACATTAAAAAACCTAATGCCAACTACTCAAAATCATTTCAACTTCTGAACAACAGACCAATTATTAAATTATTTATTTTACAGTATGTAATACAGTCGTTCTTTGTACAAGCATTACATTTATAAAACAAAATGTACATTTTTACAACAGATTAAGAGGATGTCCTTCCTGGAGCCAAACGCAGGTAATCTTTGATACACTTTTCTGCCTCTGCTTCTGTGGGACTCAGAAGGACAGTGTTCCTCATAGCTGCAGCTGTGTGTTGAAAATATAAAATTACTTGTTTGACAACATTTATTGATAAACCCCCCCAAAAAAAACATTTACTTTAATTTATTACTGAACATAGCATTACTAAGGCAGGCCTCTCTCTCCATAAGTGTGCAACAAAACACGTGTGACTATGATATCACAATCAAACTTTTATCCATAAAAGTATTTTATTAACATACCTATTACTAGTGCGCCTATATTTGTTTTTCTTATGCCTCGCTTGTCTCCCCGTCCACACCAGTTGAGCTGTTTGGCCACATTGGAAGCAAAAACTTTGGTGCAAATTCTCCATATGGTCTTTTTCATAGTTTGACCTCCACTGACAGACAATCTGTTAACCTAAAACAGAAATTAAATATAGATGATGAGTAGAAGTTCTCAAAAAAATGTAATTTTGGTCATTTCTTTACTTGCATAATTATAACAAATCTTACAAATTTTTGCATTGTGCCTCTATCCATAAGTCTTTGCTCCAAATGGTCAAGATCCTCCATAGACATCAGAGGAAAGACACAATCCTCTTCTTCATCCTCTATATGCAGTGGAGGCACAAAGTGCTTGTTCCCCACAAGACACTGAACCAGTGCAGTCAGGTGATTGATTTTCCAGTCCATTTCTCCCTGAGACTCAAGAATAGCCCTCTCTACAGCTGCAATACCACAAATGATTTAGCTGGAAACTTTCACTTCTAAAAAAGTAATCATTTAAAAATGCATTGGCTGAAAAAAATTTATAAAACTTACCTGTACATTGATTATTTTCACAACTCTCTGGACTTGCATCTGACCTAGCTGTAAAAAGAAATGTACAAACATTAACAGGTCTGTTAACCGTAATATACAAAAAAAGCATAAAACAAACATGAAGCAATATCATTGTATGATTTCAAACTCAAACCCCCCAACAAGAAAAAGGAAAGGTTTCCGATATTTTTTTTCTTTTTATTCAAATAATTTCACTATGCATTAATAAAAGCATTTTTGTAAACAAAGAAAACTAAATCTGTTAAGTTGCCCCAGCATAGAAATCATACGCAGTCATTTAGCTAGAAAAATGCACTATTTCTTAACATATTAGATTTAGGTTGAAGTTGTGTCCCCATGTATTTCAACCCTGTTGCCATCATAACTCTTTAATTTATTTAAATGTGCTTCAAATCAGATTCTGTCTATATTGCAACATCACCTGTTCATGAAATGAACTCTGCAAAGACATGTCTTTCATGTTTCTCAGTAGGGACAACTTTATTATTTCAACCCTGTTGTCGTTTTGTACAGTCAACAACTGATGCTTGAAAACAGAGTATAATTATTCTAACAACACTCTAGTTTCAAGACCTTTACCGGTCTACCTGTGTAACTGTCAACCCTGTTACAGTCAACCCTGTTACCTTCACAACAATTTTCCCAAACCTCTATCATTTTACCCTTGAAACAATATATCAATGTGAAATTAAAACACTCTTTTCCCTGAAATAATGTTCAGAGATTTACTAGAATGAAACAATAGAAATTAAGTCATTGTTTTAAAACCATGACTGTGAGTGTTAAGTTTAAAGTTTGAATAAAGCGGCTAGACTCACCTTATCATGTTGATGGATTTCTCTTGTGATCCTCATCATGGAAAGGCTGGCGTTGTGTAAAAATCATGAACAGCCATGTAGTGGGAAAAATGTGTTGGTTTCTTCAAATACAATTATTATTAATTCTGGCAAAATCTGTCTATGAAACTCGAACATTCATTGGAAAGTATCACAATTCTCACTGTGCTCAGAAAGATTTTCAGCCGGTGTCGTAAAAAGTTCAATTTTAATAATTCAACTTTTTTATGATTGTTTGAATGCTCATTATTTCATAAATGTTTTTGCTGACCTAAGGAATATTTTCCCACCTCAGGCTTAAGTTACATTTATTTCATGTTATATATTTGGATATTTATTAAATGTTTCAGGATACTCATAACTCAGTATCCTACAGACATAATCAGTAAAGCCAGGCATAACATATTGTAAATTACGATTACCTCGGGTACAGTGAACTAAATACACAGAATATTACAAAAAACAGTGATGGAAGTAACAGGGTTGAATGCAATTCAACAGGGTTGAAAATGATAACAGGGTTGAAGTGCCTATTGTTGGTGAAATATACATTAATTGATTCAATCATTCATATATTTATTTATTTAAATATTAACAAATCATTTACACAGTAACTAATAGTATCATACATAAAATACAGTGTAACATATTCATTAAGAACAACTCACAAATCTCAGCCCTCTCTCTGAAATACTGTTCAGCTCATTGACTTGGTCACAAGTTATCAGGTGGAGCCTCGGTGTTAATGGACTCAAGTGCTTCTTGAATGCTTTTAAGGCTATTCTGGCCTCTGTAAGGGCCCTGGTGAGTTTCCATGCACCTGGGACATCCTGACCCTGACTTATCAGTCTGTTATCCTCTTCAGGGTTGCAGCAACACCATCAGACTGGGTTCTGGATTGTCTGAAGGAGTAGCAATTATTTTGAAAAACCTCCTCTTCTGTCGATCTTTGGCCTCTCTCCACTGCTTGCGCCTCCATCCCTGAGCCTTCTCACACAGGTCACCAATTCTCTTCTTTTTCCCTGTCTCAACATCTCTTCTCCACCTCTCTCGCTCACTCCTGAGGTACTTTTCCCTGCGTGCCGGATCAGCATCCCTTCTCGCCCTGTACTCTCTCTGTTTTTCAGCAGCTGATTTTGCCATTACTGTGTCTGCAAAAGGAATCCAATATGAAGACTTGCTCAGCTTCTCCATACTCCAAATGAACAGATGCTTTCAAAACTCAGCATCACTTGATCACATGTATGAATTCATCATATGTGCAAGTTGAATTACATTTCTTAAGGTCATTTCATATGACACTTTTATAAGTAATGACAATACTATTTTACAAAAATGTAGATATTAGGACCCTGTAATGACCATAATTCTGAATTACATTTAGAAATGTTTCAGGATCAAATGTTACAGGGTTGAAGTTCAACTGCAGTGTCATAGCATTGAGCTTTGAAATGTTTATCAAAAAGAGTTCATGAATTTCTCATTGATGCTTGTCTCTGCAGAAACTGCCTTCAGAAAGTGACTGCACTCTTAGCATCCCTTTTGTAACACATCCATGGCAAGCTTTGATAGTAAAACCATGACCACCAGTGAAGATAACCATGCTTTCCATTTCTTTCTACAGTGGTAAACAGCTGCTGTTAGTGTTTACAGACCTCCGTTTAGTCTCACATACTATGTAAAAAGAGGTCTGTGTCAAAACAGAAATCTGCCTCTAACCACACTCTCAGGTTACCTCTTAGTTAAATGAAAGTGGCAAAACACATATTTCTCAGAAAATATTGTTGAATAGATCTCTGATACTATTTTATGATATTTGTGTAACAAAGAAAGATTCATACATTTTTCAACGACACGAGGTGAGTACATTTCTTTTTCTGTTTTTCAGTGAAGTGATTTTAGAGAACCACTAGTGAAAAACTTTAAAATCTTATTTTTGAAAACATTAATACAAACATGAATTAGCACATTGTCTGACCATCTTTTTCTGAGGTGGAAAACTTTTTTCTAGGTGGATGTACTTTTGGTTTTTCATTACTGACGTAATTCCTGTAAGTGGGGTTTGCGTCATGTAAACAAAACCTTTGCAGTCTCCTATTGTACATTTTGTATGCTTATACAAAATTTTATATTAATTTTAAATTTTAATACTTGCAAAATTGTACAGGTTTATTGCACAATTACACTAGCTTTAACATAAAAGCAATCAAGACAAAGGTTTCATCATTTTAAAGCGCTCGATCATTCTGAAGTATTTTTTTGGTGCACGTCCACTCATTTTTTTTTTTTGTTGGTTTTTTGTTTCTGAAAATCAGATCAAAACCTATTTTCTTTTAATCCAAGGATTTTGAAAAACAAGCCAAACCCTAATACAGTCCACGTATTTTAACATTTTTTATGCTTTAGTTTGTACACCATATGCATGTTTTTGGATTTAACAGCATGATGAAAGGCATTACTATCTACATTAATATTTCCAAAACAAAGCATTGCAGAAATGTTCAATTTTATACTTACAGGTAGATGGGTCCACGCCGATGAATGCTGGGATTGCAAGGTCTGCTGAAGTGCTTGGACTCTGAAGAGCTTGAAACGATGCGGGTAGATCTAGAGAGACCCCGAGCTCTGGTTCTCCCACTGGCTGGTGAAGATCAGCGTTGGAATATTCAAATCTAGGTATGCTGCCAGCTTCTGCGGGTTCATCCTTCACACAGACTATTTCAACCTCCGCCTCCTCCTGTTTGATTTTAAGTGATGATGCTCCAAAGGTCACTGTGCTTGTCGTTTGGGATGACACACTTTCATCTGCCATTATGGGTGCAGAGAGGATGCTGCTGTCCGCCATGTCTGTGTGTCCAGTCTCCACAGAGGCGAGAGGGTTCTGACCCCAGATCGGATCACTGGTCTCGGACAGAAGCACCTGACTGTCCACCAGATGAGAGCTTGAGTTCTCCACTGCAGAAAAAACAAAGTCACTTTCTGTTGAGTTTAGGGAAAACATTAGGAAGGTGACATTATTTCTGGTGCAGTACAAAGTTGAATAAGTATTAATTAGTATTAGCAAAAATTTGGGGTTACACTTTATTTTAAGGTGTTTTTGTTACAGTACACTTATAAATTTATGTGCTGAGTAATTAAAGGCGTTTACGTACTATATGCTTTGTGTTAGGATTAGGGTTTGGCTGAAGGTTACTTGCGTATAATTAATGCATTGTAGGAACAGGTTGTGATCTGCCATCCTGCTTTACAATTTTAAAATTGTCATGATACTTAAAAATAAGCATTTCTGTCAAATGTATTAGTGTTAATGCATATGATTTGTGCCATCATAAGACAACTCTGCTTTAGATATCATATTGGTCTACCACCAAGTATGTATTATAAGCAATCTATTAATTACTAATAATGGAATGTTTTGGTCATTCCTGTTACGCAGCATATTTTTAATGTTGTAACATCTTAAAAAGGAATATAATTCATAATACCATTGTAGTGTATTGTGGAGCTTATAAAAGGGTTGGCTTCATGTAAAGAGTGCCCTTTAGTGCCCATGTGGTTATTTGTTTATTTATTGTGCATTTTTGTGGTATCTGCTTGTATCGTTCCTGACAATGGAAATGTTTAGTCAGGATGTCATACTGTACTCTACAGTTAAAGAAATTATAATATGACAGTCACAACACTGACTGAACATTAACAGAGTTGAACATAACAGGATGGAAAACAGCTAAAGCTCAGTGAAGCATTGACAGTCAAGCTTACATGCGTTTCCCAATTTCTGTAATTTTTAAAAATATAATTCAGTGTTTAGAGACAAACCGACTAATACAACAAAACATAACTAAAGACATCTAATCAATTGTTAATGCTAATACCTAGCCTGAGATGTTTGTACAAAAGTTGTAACATCCCACTAAATATGATAACAGGGTGGAAATAAAAACAGAGGAGGAAATTGACTACTAAATAATAAAATCATAATCAAAACACACACACACACACACACATATTTCTTAAGCAACATGTTTTTATACTAGTGGCAAGACACAATCTCAAAACTAATTAATTAAATTTACAGGCGTTTCATACCTTTATGAACTGAAGATCCATGGGTCTCTTCAATATGGACTTCAGCAATGTGATTCTCACTTCTTAATGTTTCTTTGGACATGAGCATCTGCTGTCTCACCCATGAGGGTCCAGCAACAGGGGCTGGCTCTGAGACTCTAGGTCTGGGACATGGGTTTGGGGAACTGCACGTCGGCCCTCTTCTGCAGTACATCCCTGTAGATGTTGTCGCCATGTCTCCATCTCCCTGATACAGTCTATGGTTAGGGTCTTTAGCAGACAGCACGTTGATATACTTGCGCATAGTTTTCATCTGACAGCGGGACGTCTCCAACATCCTCCTGATGTTCTCATTCTCCTTCTCTTTAGCTGTCATCTCCCGTTTGATCTCCTCAAATTTCAGTCCAACCACCCGGATCATCTCTCCTAAAACGGTCTCCACCGCGACGTTTACGGCTTTCTCAATAACAGCGCCCATCTGGCCCCGCATCAGAGAGATGGTCAAATTCACATCCATGCTGAGGGGCCAAAAACACACGTGCGATCTAAAAAGCTTTATATGACCGATCGATATTCGAGTATATTTGTGCGAAACGTACGTTTTTCAGATAAATGCTCAGGCACCGTCCGCCATTGGCCGTGCAGTGACAACAGTGAAACGGAGCAGGAATCACATCCGGTTCAGCGGGAGCGTTAACCCTCTGTAGGAAGCATACAGTATGCTGCTTCAATAAAAACATTAGTGTTGTTACATTAAGTTTTGTGTGCATGTAAATCTCCAGGAAAATATCTGAATGGATTTAGAAGAATAAAGAGGCAGAAACACAAAAGTTTTATTTTGTCAAAAAATAAAACAAATCACAAGATTGATTAAATATGTACATGTTTAAATAGAGTGGATGTGGTTTGAGGTTTAATGATATTGTAAATCCGTGAAAACAACAAACTGCTTGGTTCATATGCTTCTGCATGATGCGGAAATTATGCATTAAATATGTAAGAGATAGGAAAGCGTGGGCCTAGCTTAAATGTTGTGCTGAGTTTGTTCCACTGAGTGTTTACCGGTACCATCAAAATGTAGTTGTACTGTTACTCTGTTTGTAAATTGAATGCGATAGGCCTATTTGTTGACATTATACGTTAGACATATTATCAGAGAGATGATATCATTAATTATGAGCGGACATGGCTTATATTGTGACTTTGCGTGCATTTGTGAATAGTTCAGGAAATATCTTTCTATCTATGTTTAAAACAAACTAGCAAACACAAATGATTTACAGTTACAGTGTTTATGAAACTGTGTTGGTGCACTCGTGGTCACTGGTTGTTATTGTCCTTCCTAAATCGATAATATGACCAAGCCATTCACAAATATATATGCGTAGCCTACCACATTTATGAGATGTTATCTTTTTCTTTATTTACCTCATCATTCAGGACTGTGCAGTCGGGCATATATGTCGCACGTGCCATGAACAAATGACGCGCGCGCATACGTTACTTTGAAACAGCGCCTTAAGTTTACTCATCTTGTAAGTTGTGTTTCGCATCTGATGGATTTCGCGTCTAATACTGTCAAAAACACGCATGGTTTACATATAAGTACGACTAGTTATGTTTAAAGTAAAAGTAAATTGAGAAGATAATGCGTGCAGGTCTTAAAGGGACAGCACTAAACATGCAACCGGCTGTTATTAAAGGGAAAAATACATTATTATTATTTACTCAGTCACATATGAATTTCTTTCTTGTGCTGAACACAAAAGAGGATATTTTGGAGAACGTGTGTAACACATTGACTTTGACAGTAGGAAAAAAACACCTATGGAAGTGGACCAGCAATTGTTTGGTTGTAATCTAATGCATTTCTAAGAAAAAAAATAAAATAATGAAAGAAAATTTTATTTTTGTCCACTTTGGCCTAAAACATCTGTTCTTCTGTCTGCTGTTTATTTTTTATTTTATTCCTTAAAAGACTTTTATTTATTTACATGCAACAGGGATTTATATAAGCAGTATTGTTCAGGCAACATGCAAAATAGTACTATGACAAAGAACCATGATAAAACCGTGATATTCCTGAATAAAATTGTGCTATGATATTTTTTCAATAGCGCACTCTTAACTTGTGCTACAACTGTTTGGCCTGTGCTACAAAACTTTCAACTTCTGTAGCACCAGTGCTGTGTGCAAAAAAATGTTAACGTACAGCCATATAATCAGCAAATTTAAATCAGCATTCAATGTAGTCTCTGTTTTATAGATTTATTGTCATAAAGAAATATTATAATTTTTATGGGGAGAAAAAAGCACTGAACAAAACAAATATTATCATTGATTATTGGTCCATAGGATCAAAATGATAATTAAAAAATGCCCAAGCTAGGTACATTACATTTAGCTTGATACAGTATATAGCTACAATTCAGCTTACAATTCAGAGACACCAGATGAAACCATCTGATGCAGAGAACATGACTGGAAAGGAAAGAGGAAAGTCTGTTTTGTTTGGTAGATGTGATATTCTTTAGTGTAGCCAGCAATACGTCCCAGAGCAGTTAAAGCAGGGGCTCACTTATGCCACTAGAAATGGGTTCAGGCAAGATGAGAGTTGTGGTTCAAATCTCTGTGGGATCCTCCCTGTTTTTGCACCTTACGCATGTCCTCATATTCAGTGTTCTCTAGAATACGCTGGTTTATATTCCTCTGAAACAATAAAATCATTTGTATTTGAAATACTGCTGTACCAGACATTCACTGACATGCAGAAGTACTAGCAAAAATGCAGTGTTGGCACAAAAGAGCAAAGAACTTACCTGCATTGGGACATATGTCAGTGTATCAGAAGACTCAGCTTTTGTGGTCTGGAGAGGAAGTCAAAGGAGGACAATATATAAGCACATATGAGCTCAACTGCAGGATATCAATGTACAGTAATTGTGGCAGACTTAGCGTAATCTAACCTATTTGATACCTATATTACACTGTGATTCCATTCAGCTTTATCTTTACTTTAAGAATTAAAAACAACAACAAAAAAGGTCAAAAGAATATTCACTGAAAATGCCCTTACCCTTAGGTCAGCCAAGTTGTAGATGAGTATGCTTTTTCATCAGAACAGATTTGGAGAAATTTAGCATTAAATAATTCATTTACCAATGAATCCTCTGCAGTGCTTTTAGTACGAGAGTCCAATTAGCTGATAGATTTGTCTCTATAACCCACAAGTAATGTTTCATGTTTTACATTCTCAGAAATAAAGGTACGAAAGCTGTGACTGGGATGGTACCTTTTCAAAAGGAACATGCTTGTACCTGAAGAGTTTGGTATCTTAAAGGCACATATTAGCACTTACTTATTTGAACCTAATAGGTACACAAGTGTACCTTTTGAAAACGTGCCACCCCAGTGACCGCTTTTGTACCTGTATGAAGCTTTGTGTTTGTAAGAACCAAATCCATCATTGAGGTGTTTTAACTTTAAACTGTTGCTACTGCTTTTTTTCTTTTTAAGGACAACAGGACTAATTTAGCCGAAGGCAACTGTTTGTTAATTTATTTTTTCCAAAGATTCTCACTTCACTAGACGTTCAACTGAGAGTCGGGTTTATTACATTTTTGTTTTTATCAGCTGTAAGGACTTTTATTGTGATGGCACCCATTCACTTAACATAACGCTAAATTTCTCCAAATCCGTTCTGATGAAAAAACAAACTTATTTACGTACGTCTTGGATGTAAGTCATTTACATTTTGGGGTTAACTACTTAAAATGTTTTTGAAGATACTAAGTAAAGCTGACAGTTTTATTAAACCCCAATAAATAGCAGATGCTAATGCTAAGAATAGTGCTTGCACATAAAAATCAGGGGGAAAAAAACAGTATGGAAAGCGCAAAACAGCATTAAGTGGTGATAGTTTCATAAAGGCAGTAAGGTCTTATAAGCAGTGCTGTAATGTGAATATAGTCAATCTGTTGTACATAATAACAGCATTGTGACTGCAGTATACTCACAATATAGCACTGCCTCTCCGTCTTGATTAAATAAACCAATACAGCAAGATATGTAGATAGACACAATACTGATAACAAGACCGTAAAAAACATCACAAACATAAAATAAACAAAAAGTTTTACCCTCAGTCTGATGTAGAACACAGTGATAGTCATGCTGTAGACAGTTATCACCATCATTATCACTCCGCAGAATAATAGGGCATACATTTCTTCAGGTGTGTGACTTTTCACAGGTGTGCAGGTCTTGTAATCTGTTTCATTATGGATTTGACCAATGCTCGTCGGTGGAGGGGAACATTGATTGCAACCTTAGAAAATGAATAAAGATCATAGATTTTTTTTAATGGAAGATTCAAACTAAATCTGAAATATCCCACATGCATTTCTTGGCATATACACTGATATACACTGGGTGAGCTTACCTCGGAAAAGCTTAATTTTCGGTCCATTGTAATGTACGACTGGATATGGTTTAATTTTTAATATCTCACATGAAAAATAATTTTTGTGTAAATCCTTAGGGTTCATTAAGGTGAATGTGAATTTGTTTTCCTCATGCTGCCATGTACAGTTTTTGTCCTGTACTTGGCTTTTGTTATAAACCTGACAAACATATTCATTATTCATTTTCAACTTAGCTTCCAGTTGACCCTTTTCCTCTCCAAGAGGCATGCATGTGACACTGACAGAGTTGTCTTCATTGAATGTGTGGTTGAGCGGTGCACTCACTTTCAAACTGCAAACTGAAGAAACAGAAGAAAATCAATTCAGTTAATTTGCAGATCAAATGTTTTATATTTCAATTGTACACTTTAACGTTGACCCTATTGATATGCACACAGTTGTGTATACTTTCCTGAATGTATACATGATATACGTATAATCTGCTAACCCCCGATTTCACAGACGAGGTTTAAGCTAGTCCCAGACTAAATTGCATGTTTGAGCTGTCTCGGATGAAAATACCTTGCTATGACATATCTTAAAACATGTCAGTGTCATTGTTCTGTGTTAAGATCAATTAAGTCAATTATTCTGCTTATACTACGGTTGCCACACCTCAAGACATCGATCAGATGATACAGTATATATATGGTATATATGGTTGCCACACCTCAAGACATCGATCAGATGATATATTTCAAGGGATTCGTCCGGTTTTTCTACTTATATCGCTATT
>JAUMHR010000056.1:6159123-6181956 GCA_032361145.1 Enteromius fasciolatus
CAAAAATGGTGAACATTTTTACTAAAATAATTGTTTCATGCATTAGATTTGGTAACAGGGTTGCAAAAATGGTGAACGTTCTTACATTTACTAAAGTGTAATTACCTATCTCACGAACCTACTGTTTAAAATCAACTTCTATTTTGTACTCTTGTCGTGGTAGTGACATTTATTTGGCACTAAAACACACAATAGAGGATTACTGGGCTGAATTATGGTCAGTCTACACAAAAAGTCTCATTTTCAAGAGACGGTTTGTGTATCTGCCTCCTGTGCAGCCCTCTAGAAAGGGTGCAATAGTTTTGATTCTATTCATAACATGTACAAACCAGGATCTTTGTTTTTGTTTGAAAGAATGGCCTTTGGCTGACTCGTGAGCTCTTTCAAATGTAGATCCAGAAGTGGTGTTGACCTTAGCAGACTTATTCTACTGAGTTCTGTTCCGCCTTGACCTTTCAGCACCATACAAACTGACTGCTCTGATTGTACTGGTTTCACGAAGATAAGAAAAGAGCAAGTGGGTACAGGAAGTGATGGAATGATGTCAGAGAACCCACAGGAAAGCACGTAATGGAGGAGTGCAATGTGCTTTAATCTACCCATTCAATGCGTTACCACCACATAACTATTATTACACTATAGTTTAAAAGGTTGGATGATAAAATATTTTAATGTTTTTGAAAGACGTCTCTTATGCTGCATACGTTTGATCAAAAAACTGTATCCAGTAAAAAAAAGATTATTGTGAAGATGTTGTGAAATATTAGTATATAGTATATATTTTAAAACGTATTTATTTTCCTTTGGAAAAGCTGAATGTTTAGCAGCTATTACTCCAGTCTTCATTGCTACATTATCATTTAGAAATCATTCTAATATGCTGATTTGCTGCTTAAGCACATTTCTTAGTTATGTCAAATAAAAGTATTAATTTCTTTAAAAAAAATCTTATTGAAGCCACATTTTTGAGTGGTATGTTAAATTATAAAATGCACTTTTATCCTCTCAAAGCTTTAGATTTACTTTGTAGGCTCATTGATAAATAATGACTTTTGGGCGCTTTGTTACTGCATCTCACAGCCCTCTGCATCCCTCAGCAGTACTAAATAGGTTAAGTGTAGCATGGCAAGTGATCTTCATTTGAAAACCGTTCCGACCAGCTCGAGGCCATGTTTGCATGAACTCAAATTAGGCTCATCTTTGCCATTGATGAACTGCAGGTCATTGTGATTGTGTACACTGGCACTTCTGCCAGCCTGGCCCACGTTCAAAGCTTGTGGGTTTGCTTGAAAAGAGAATGGGCAACAGTATTGATTCACAGTGTGGTGCATTATGTCTCTTTGGATGAACACAAACCCCCCTGCTGTGTGTAAATGGGGCCTCAGCTGGACTGTCCTGTACCAGAATCGTCATCTTTGATTCCATTCACTGTCTACTGCAGAAGCCCCTCTTTCTCCTTACTCATTAAATTTAATGGTAGCATCAGCAAGACTGCCTCTGATCTGTCTCTGTACTGTCATTGAATAAGAGCCCCTCGTTTCCCTAAGTGCCCCGAGGCAGAGAGTGTTGCCCCCTTTTATCCCAGCTAGAGTCTATGCCTTGGCTATATATTTAACATTTGAGATACTGCTGTAACATTACAGATTTTTGACTGATATGGCTTTGGTACACTCTTAAAAAAAATGGTTCTTTACTGGTATCTGTGACGAACCTTTCCATTCATGGAACCTTTCAAATGCACGCAAGGTTCTTTAGTAGAAAAAGATTCTTTAGATTATTTAAATGTTCTTTTAAGGAAAAAATTGTTCTTTTGAGAACATGGGTTCTTCCATCGCACCAATACAAAAACGTGTTTATTTTTAAAATAATACTTTATTTCTAGTTATACGATTTTGTGACTTGTTAGTAGTAGACCTTTTATTAGTATTTTAAGTGCGTTATCAGGTGTGACCCTGTTATAGTGCAGCTGGGATTGGAAAACTGGAGCATCTGTGCTGGGTGTGACGTCTGGGGAATCGCCAATATATGTGTCGTTGGCAGACACCACACCCTTCTGGGCCTAAAGATGTGCAAAGGCCCATCTAGACCTGAGTGTAGGCCTTTTATGTCTTGCGTAATGCTCAAGAATTGAATTCGCATTTAATATTTCAATTTGCATACTTGCTGAAAATCTTTTGGATATGATTTTTATCAAGAAAATATCATTGAGGTGAGTTGAACTGAATTAAGATCACTTGTGCATCTATCGGGATTACAGACCGGCTAATTTGTTAATTTGGAGTTTGTTTTGGACGCTCTGCTCTGCATCTAATTGGCAGAGCCGCGTGTGAAGACTCTCTCCCATTGTGTGTGTTGCCAAGCCTGCGCAGGGAGTCTTCATGCACGGCTCCCGTTTACAGCACTCAGTTGTGCGTGAATGATGACATTAGTGATGCTTTGTCACTCTGTTGCAGGATGTTAGGACCTTTGAATCCTTCTTTTGCATCCACGTCTTTTCTCTTCCCTCCTCCTCTAAACCCTGTGCTTTCTAGCTAATGTGAACTGACCACGTGATTGACGAGACAAATGGCTGGAATACTTGGCCTAGCTTTGGTTCCAGTGTTTAATTTGGTCATGGACAGGCAGCTGTTCTAGAGCCAGATACGCTCAACTCTCCCTAGTCTAGTTGCTTCCCATATTTAGTATCTTCACCTTTTGTTTTCCAATATTTTTACTTGAATCAAGCAATTTTCTCTAAATAAGGTAGATGTGAGCATTGATTACCAGTATAGTTTCTGGTTATGGGTAGATATATATATGTATCTATCTATCTAGACTACAATATGTTTTTCTTGCTATAAGCTATTATTGAGTTTAATTTCTGGTGAGGTCAAATTGCTCTTGTTAAAGCCAAAAACAGGATATTATTCAATCTACAAATCAACAGTATTGCCTTCACACTCAGACACAGCAGTAGTAAATGACCTGCATCCTGCTCATGGAGACATAGGAAACGATCTCTCTTCATCTCTCCGTAGCTTCTGCTTGAGAGGATCATCCTTATTTTCATGTTTTCCTGGCAAGTTAAAAGATAGTATGAGCTCCCACTCAAACAAACCAACTTAATGGACATTTATCATCTGTAAAATATTATAGATCTATTGTCTCTGAAACCAAATTATATGCTAATGTCAAATATAAGCCTATTTTCTGTTGTTCGCGTGTGGAGATGTTGTTAAGTAATTTTCGTGTACATTTGTAACTTCATGTGGTTGGACCATCATCTCCCTTGAGCCTCGCAGAGGTGTTTGACCAGGGAGAGCTTTGGATGGTGCTTTGTTTATCCTGGTCAGTGATGTGGAAATGACAAAAGCATGGCAGATCTGACTAAATAAAGACACGTCTCCTACTGTTAACTCACAAGGCTATTTTAGTGCAGACTGGAAATCTGCAGTTGGGAAACATTGACGATAGTTTCGCAATAATGAGAGCAATGAGAGGGAACTGCATGGAGGATTTAGTGTTCTTCACTCCAGGAAAGGAGCACTGAAATTCTTGCTTTTATGTGTAGCAAATAGTGCCTTCTATGCAAGTCTGCAGCGAATTTAAACCTGCAGCTTGTTAAGGAGTCAAAGTCCTGGACCAAATTAATTGACACATGGTTTTCTTTATGCCTTCCTCGTGAAAGCAGGGACATCACAGATTTCTGCTTTGTACTGCAACTTTTGCACTTAGCGTGAAAACATTTTAACATGAATTGTGTGACAAATTGACTGATTGATTTGCGCACATTCTTCCAGCTCCACTATCTGTAGTGTCACTACACGGTTGTGTGTTGAGCTCTAGATGTTGCTTTGTGATTGGATGACTGAGTTCTGGAGGTAATAAACAATGGAGACTTTGTGGTGCCGCTGAGATATTATTTGACTCTAGTTTTATAAACTCCATATCCAGTGCATTCCTTGGCAAAACAAAAAAAAACTCATCAAGAAATCATCAAAGAGCATGTTTTTTATACTTAGTCCTGATTAACATACTGTGAGAATGTATGATCAAAGTGATTTCCAGCAATTCAGCAACAATCAGTTGTTTGGTTTAAATTTTAAATAGCTTGATTTAAAAAAATCTGTTATTGGGGACTCTCAAAACCAAAATATGAGCCTTTCATTACCCGTAATAGGGGCACTTTAATGTGTAAACTAGCATATAGAGGACCTCAAAGCAAGCACACATGGACTTAAATCCACAAAACTTGTATACACTAGTGCACAAT
This sequence comes from Enteromius fasciolatus, assembly GCA_032361145.1. NCBI lineage: Eukaryota > Metazoa > Chordata > Actinopteri > Cypriniformes > Cyprinidae > Enteromius > Enteromius fasciolatus. The sequence goes on from JAUMHR010000056.1 coordinate 6,163,376, forward strand.
TTGTTTTAAAATGAAAACAATCCTCGTCTACACTGGCATTTTCATTGCATTTCAGAAACTATCTCTGTTTACACTATACAACGAAAAGTCATGTCACATGACCATTATGCAGGAGCAACCAGATATTTATAGATATATCTACCTATGGGTACAACAATGAGCATAATGTTGTTGTTTACATGGCCGTCAAGGATACGCAGAGAGAATGTGGGCAGCCACACCATAGACGTGTATAGACGCCCCATTGGACTGCTCCAGGCATGTAGATGCGGCCGCCATGTTGGAACTGTGAACTTGACCTCATTCACCATACTGTAGGTTCACCAGAGCCGCTGAGCCATTCTGTACAGCATTGTGGCATCTTTCGAATATTCAATGTCTATTATGAGGAATGACGTCAAGACCGTTACAATATGGCGGACAGCTTATGTATCACAGCCCATAGAAACAGCCGCTGATGAGGCATCTACGGATGTCTGAGTCACACCATCATTTTCAAAAGCCTCCATTTTTGTTTTTTTTTTACTTTAGTGGAAAAGTGTGGTCCAGTGATGGGTGTAGCCCAGGCTGGTGTGAGACAGTCTTCATGTTCTGACTTTAGCTCTGAAAGGTCATGTAGTCAGGCTGCTGTTTTTACACAGGGCTGGTACATTATACAGCAATTGCACAGGCCTGGTAGTACACAGCAATTATAGCACATAGTTATGTAATGGCATGAGTGTGCCCTCAGTGCTGCCCAGAGCCATGGCCAGTTTTATATACCTCATCTGTCTTTGTACAGTGTTTTTCCAGTGACATTTTTACTCTGGCTGTTATTTTTGTTTTGATGAATAAATCATTTTTCAGCCCTGAATTCATTAACTAGTCATAAGGACTCTAGAATGAGATGCTAACACCAGCTGCCTCTGATTAGCAGTAGGATATTGTGAATCATTGGTTTATCAGTGATTTGTTTGTGTCTTTGGTAGTGCTGGGTGATATTATGGTTCAGTAGGTAAACTGGTTCCAAATTAAGCAAACTGTATGAATAAAAAAATGGCATAGAGGTACAAGTTTCTAAGCAACGCACATAGCATTGTTAATTGGTAGGAGATCCCTGATAACTGCATACATTTCTGACTAATGGTTGAAAAACGTTTAGAACTATAAACGCAGACAACTCATTAAATGGGCAAATAACCAAACTGTAACTGGTGTTAAGACAGAGATGGTGAGGACAAGCGCAAAGAGAAGGAAATAACAGGCAGAGCAAGATCACCGTAATATAGAAAGATCATTTTAAACGCTGAACTGGGGGGAACTGTCTGTCTTCAGAAAGGTTTAGATGGTATTTTCTTTTCATCTTACTTCTGTGTAATGCATATTAATGTAGTATTTAAAAGTGCAAGCTGGTTTGTTTACAGCAGTAACCATGTAAACGGCTGGTAAAAAATGTAATAAATGTAGTAAAACGGTAAAAGCTAGTCTTTGTTCATGAAATATGAAAAACCCCTGCTGAGAAATATGTATGAGTATGTTTTGATGCTGGGATGCTGGCCATTTTGCTGGTTTAAACTGGTCCTTGTCCAGCACGTGACCAGCATAAACCAGCAAAGGACCAGCTTAAACCAGCATCTCAGCATCAAAACATACCTAACCAGCATATGCTGTTTTTTTCAGCAGGGACCACTATTGAATCCAGTAAATATGGTTGTACACTTGGTCCACTAGGGTTGGGTCGGGTCGATAGCCTCGCCGCAGCAGCAGCAACCATCTCGCGAAAAACACACTTAATCTATGGCGGCAAATCTATGCCATTAATAAGTGGGCGCACCACTGATGCTGGCGAGCGCGGTTAATCATTTCCGCGAAAAGAAAACCGATGTACATGTGAAGAAATGTACAGAGTAGAGTTGATTTGATTGGATTTTAGTGGCAGCTTTTATGGGAATCTCTTTTACATCTGTTATAATCCATTTCAGAATGAAATGGAATATGAAATGTGAAAAAAGGACACAGATTTTTATTCATCAGGAATTTATTGGATCATGAAAAGTGGATGTTGGAGCCAGATTTGAATGACATCTTCAAACGTCTTTTGGAGAGGCTTTTTCAGCAGGCTGTGTCAACTAAATGTCAGAATTATTCTCTTTTCTTTGTTCAAGTTCTTAAATGTAAGTCATTACATTTGGATGACGACTTGAAACTGTATTGGTAACTCTATTCATTTTTTAGGACTATAAGACTGTGTGAAAGAACATTATGTGTTAGTAAAGACTCACTGCAGTTAGGTATCTAGCGTGTCACTGGGACTTGGAGTTGATCTCATGGACTGGAATGTAGCACTCACAAGAATGAGGCATCAAATGTAAACTTTTGCTGAGAGCAAAAAAAAAAAAACTGTAGTGGAAATAACAGTCCAGGCCTCGTGCAGTAAATGGAAAGGCAATCATGGCTTTGTTTGTCAGACCTGTTCAGTAGGACATATTCCATCAGTCTTTGGCGAAATGCTCCCAATGGAGAAGTCTTAAACATTTCCAGCACACATCCTCGACTGAATTCTTGCTGGGTTTTTTTCTTTTCAGTCTCTTCTTTCACATTTTCAAACTGTTTTTCCCCCAAGCACAACGTGGCACTCAGTCACACGCATACTTTTGTTTTTTTCAGTCTCTCTTGGAGATAAACGGCTGCTTTAATAACGCTTAAAGATCTCAGTGCCATAGCAGTGCTGTGGGATCAGTGGGAATACGGCCTATGATCGCTCCCATATGTAGGGATCGTGCCAGAAACGGTGGCATTGGCTGAGCACCAGCATCTCTGCACCTCAGTGTGCCTGTTGTTTGTGGTCTCTGACAACCTGTGCTGACTCGAATAAGATGAATTATGTTAGACAGTACCATCTGTTGAGCAGGAGACTGATTTGCACACTGCCAGGACACCATGTGTCATGCACTTTATGCAACTTATCATTTGAAAGCTGTTACGACTCGTTTTATTTGTTTTCTGCTGTTTTTTCTTTTAATTTATTATTAAACCCTAAATCTGTTTACTTCTGTAGACATCCACTTCATATATGCAGTTGAAAATAGCTCTTCTATTATGATCATGTTTTTCCTTCTGATATTATTTGGGTATATAAAGTAAAAATATGTCAGGATGATTCAAAAGTCAGAATAAAGAAAGGAATTCTTTCTAATTTTCATAGTAGTCTGGTTGGTAGTTTGGCCATAATCTTTTATTATTCCTAAGGGAAAAAGGATTTTAAGAAAGCTCTATGACTTATTAATCATGATTTAATAAAGTACATTTATCCACTAAATCAAAGTCATGTGGTGCGACGAATGAAAAATTTTAAACAGAAGATTGCTGTATAGAGGACCCCTTGCATGACTTTAATAATAACAATAAAATAATAATTATTTCAGTTTTAGTTTTTGTTGTTCATAAGTCTACTACTTTGACCTAGATATGTTTCAGTTAGATTTCAAAGCCTTTATTTTCACAGTGTGCAGTGTGAGGACTAAACCATATATACATAAATCTATACACACACACACACACACACACACACATATATATATATATATTTTACATTTTGTCCACTCTCATGTATACAAAGTGGAATAATTTGTACTTCATGTTTACACCACATGATAATTTTATACTTTTATATTAAATTCAGTCATTTTCCCCCCTTAAAAATAGTATGTAGGTTTTTTAAAACCCCATTTTCGCACGTTACAATGCAATTTGACACATGTGACTAATATCCTGATCTTTATTGTGGAGATATTTATTAATCATTGACCCTACTACAGATGTTCTTTTGGGAATTTGGGAATGTTCTACAATGTTTATTTAGTCAACTTATCTTTGATCTCTGGCTATGACCTTTATAGTGCTGTCACTTGCTTTTATTTATCTATCCGTGAGAACCACAATCATCTCTTAAGATTTGTTTTGCTATTTTGGTCCTTGTCTAGATCGCGATGCGGGATTGTGTATGTGGTGTCCACACACAGTGGCTCACCAAGGGACCTCCCTTTGATACTGAAAAGAGATAAAAAGGAGAAAAACGTATTTTCCGCTTATTATCTCTCTCCCTCCTTATTCTTTCTTTATTTTGTTTTGAACGTCTATAAAGAGCCTTCTCGCAGACAGTTTAATCGCAAAGCCACTGTGCCTTGAACTTCAGTCTAAACATCGCCCTGGTACTGTTTATGTTGCCTGTGTGGAAGGCTGTCTCCTGCCGATGACACTCCTGTCTCTCTCTGGGGAGTAATCGCAATTAAATTGTGAAGAAGAAAAGACAAACAGGGAGGAAAAGATAGGTATGCAGGGAGGAAAATGTTACTAAATCTTAATATTGTGTACCCAATCTCACTCATCAAACCGCTTTGCCTCCCGTTTTGATGGTTTTTGGTCTATTTTTGCATGTGGTTTCATACACAAGTGGGAGAATGTGTTGTGTTTATGTGTTTCCATGCTTCCTCACTCACATCTGGAATACTAAGCTGAGAGTTGGACTCTCTTGTTGATTCATTTTCATTTTTTCCTACGATGACTGAGGCCAGCTCGTCCTCACCACGAGTACATTTGTTTTTCTCCTCGAGATGAAGGCAGAGGGATCGAAGGAAAATCTGGATCTTATTCTTTCTGCCCTGACGTTCTGCTTGTATCCTCACCACAGGCCAGCTGGAATCTGCCTCGTGCGAGGAGCTTACTGCGGTCGTGTCCCGAGTCACCCATCCCTGAGGATGTCAGCTGTACCGTAGTCGTGGGAAAACGCTCCTCAATGCTCCACTGTGTTTTACTAAGAGTTGCTGGACTTGAGTTGGTGGTGTGATTGAAGGAACGTTTCCACTCATGCTCCACAAGGAACGTGGATGCTGCTTTATAATTATGCCCAGTCAGCATAGGGTTACTGTACTTAAGCCCGACAACAAACCAAACCCCCCTCTGTATCTTCTGAAGCTCCTGAAGTTGGGGTGAATAAACCAGAGATCTGCAAACTGAAGCAGCCCCCAAGGACACGAAGTGGAATAAACCACGTCTGTATCGGATGAATGCTGGACTTGCGAATGGAAACTACTTTCTAGATGCTCTCGTTGTAGTTTTTTGTACTTCCATAACATGTCTGACAGGGTTTAAGAACAGAAAAGTGAGGGAACATTTGAGATAAGCCATCAGTTTGGCTCATTAATATTTATTAGGTGATATAAAGTTAGCCTGCAAGTTTTAAGTGATCTGCTGAATGCCAGGTAAGGTAAGCCATTGCTGCATCTACTGCTTATTTTTGTTAACTCTAGAAGTTCTAGGTGTTTAATGCCATCAGTTCCAGTTTTTTATTAAATAAAGGTATTTTTTGAAAAGAGAGCTGCAGAACTTTAGAATATTTAAGAAATATGCAATCAGATTTATACAAGCTTGATGGTAGCTATATATTTTTTGCAGGATAGATTTGTTATTTTCAAAAGCACAGTGCTATATTAGCTTTTGGCAGTTCCTGTACCTGTCCTTTAGTTGCCTCGCTCCACTGTTTTCTTTCTTTTTTCCATTTGGCCCCTCATGTAAATCTCATCTGTACTCGCTCATTGTTTTACTAGTTGGGGTTGGATAAGGTTTGCATGAATGCAAAAGTGCATGAACTGCTTAGATTGAGCCACGTGTTTACAGTTCCTTCCAAGACTGTGAGTTTTCGTACATCAGATCATGTTTCTGCTTCCAAATCCACATTTCAGGAAGTTCACTTGGATGTTGGTGCATAATTGGATGCTTTAATGCACATTTGTGTTTGAAAGCATTTCGTTGCCACAAGGTCATTTGATGATTTCAGAGCAATGCTCTTTGTTAAATAACATTATAGGGAAATTCTACTCGAAAGTGAGTGTCACTGTTCCCCACTCTCTGACAGAGGCAGAACACTTTGCAGGCTGCAGGGTAGTACTGACTTAATACAATACACAAAGTCACAGCCGATTTATTTCAACATGGCGTCAGATATTAAGATTAATCCGTTTTTTGTATAAATTAAGGCTGATAATTTTAGTTGGATTCAAATATTGATTCAAATAGCTTCGTGTTTAGTGCAAATAAGTTCCTTTTTTGAAAAATTGCCGTTTTATTGTATAATTTGGGTTCTGGTCATGGAATTGTGGGTAATAGGTGAAACAGAACTATGCCATTCAAATGGGTTCAGTACGATTTAAGTACAAATGTATCTAAAACAAGTCTCTTTTGTTCACCAAGGCTCTATTTATTTGACAAAAATACAGTAAAAACAATAACGTTGTAAAATATTATTACAAATATTTATTCTATCATGGCATTTGATGCACAGTTGACGATTGTGATGATGCATGGCTTTGTGTCTGTGGTTTGCATTAGGGCTTTACCATGCTCCCATTAATAACAAACACACTTTCATTATATTAGACCTTACCATGTGTTGTGTGAAGAATGTACAGGGGTCACGACCCCACTTCAAAGCCTCCTCACATCCATTTTTAACATGCTGCATGAAAGCAAACTCACTGAGCTTAATGCCTCTGATACAGCCCATCAATGCACTTTAAATCACATTTATGATGCTGTGACTATTGGGCTTGGCAGAATGGCAGAAATTAATGCATGGTGTCTTTAAGAGTTTTGCCAGACATCAGGGTTCGAGCTTGAGCTTGTTCCATTGCACTCTTCTGACCTCTGCCCCAGAGTTTAAAGATTATAAGGTCAGGCAGCAGGAAGCACAATTCACACAGTTGTTGTCCATTTGCAAACAGCATGAAGTTGGAATCATGGGAAAGACCAATCGTCTGAAAATACAGACTATCACCATGTTGTAGTGGTTATGAGCAGTGTAGAGGAAACGTTAGTTTTAACATATAATTTTACATACAATTAAGTTCGGAGAATGTGGAGAATTAGCAGTTATTTTCAAAAATAAAAAAATAAATCATACTGTAATAAAAAATTATTGAAATAAAATAATGTGACACAATTATTTAATCAAATAAACTGTTCTTAGCAGTAAATTTAGCAATGTAAAAGTTATTTTTGGAGAGCATACAAGTATTCAAAAATAAGTTGTTTTGAAAAAATGTTTTGAAGCTGTGCATTATACATTATATTTGAATATTGTGTTGGACACTGGGCAGCCGTTTGTGAACATCCGTGATGGTCCCATTGGTCTGTCAAGAGGTCATACGATTTCCTGCAGTCCACTGGTTTCAAACTGCATCGCTGAGTAAATAGACTGGTATTTCTTACGCGTTGCAGCACATCTTTTGGAGCAGCCCAACAGTTATCACCATTAAATTCATTCTTCAGGATTAAGCTGTCGTTAATCAGGGTTCTTAGTAAATCCACTTCTCGGATAGATGTTGAATTCCTCTGGCACTCCCCTGGCAGGTTGCTTGATTATGAAATGGCATCTTTGGGTGGAGATGTGCCTTTTCTTGATTACGATGATGACCAAGGATCACTTAAGGATTTGATGCACTATTTGTTAAATAATCTAAAATGTCATTGATTCAATGAGTCACATCTTCTGATGAACTGCTTTTGGGAGTGTGTGTTTGTTGTGACATGGTAGAGGTTTGGTGTGGTCCTCATCTTGAGGGATGACTTACACAACAAGCCGCGAGGGGGATGAGGAATCCATTACATCCTGCACACTTCCTGTTCACATTAGACTGTCCTCCTCCTACACACACACAGCTACATGCCCTCAGATTTAATGTTTCCTTTGCTGGTTATAATTTGTTATCAGTAAAAACGTAAATGATGTGTAACTTCAAAACTGCAGTTCATTACAATTGCATATTTTCATTTTTTTTCCACTTGCTAAAACGTGCTAGATGAGCTAAATATGTTTGCTAAGTTAGCAACGCCATAAAACTTCTCACAGTCAAAAGTGCTAATGTAAAAAGTTTTTAACAAATTTTGAAATATATCAACATCAAGCATGCAAAACTAATTTTTCTTTCCTGTTTCTTTCTGAATACTGGTAAATTTATAGATTTTTTTGGTGGAACTAAAATACATTTTTAATTGTATTTAATTTCAATTGCTGATTAAAATACATGCACTCTATAGTAAAAAAAATATATTTATTTGACTTTATTTGGAGTACTAGTTTTGCACAATGTACATTTCTTAAGCCTACAATGTGTTTTTATGTCACTATTGAGAAGAATTGCATGATCTTGGAATAATATCCATCTTTAACTCCAAGATATTAAAAGTGCACCTAAAGAATACTTGCAATAGTTTCATTTTAGAGCAATCAAATATACTTTATTATATCTTCAGTTGGTCTTCAGCACTAGTTCTGCACAATTAAAGTGAAAAATATGTTCCAATTTAATGTACTAAAGGTAAAACTGCAGGGTATTTTTTATTACGGACATATATGTGACCCTGGACCACAAAACCTTCATAGAATAAATAATTGTCTTAAGTCGCTGAGGTATATTTGCAACAGCCAAAAATACGTTTCATGGGACAAAATTATTGGCTTTTCTTTTTTGCTAAAAATCATTAGGATGTAAAGATCATGTTCCATGAAAATATTTTTTACATTTCCAACCATAAATATATTAAAATGTAATTTTTGATTGGAAATAAGCATAGCTAAGAACTTCATTTAGATCTTTTTAAAGGTGATTTTCTCAGTATTTTTTTTTTTAAATGATTGTATCTTATCACTCCTAAAAAAAACATACAGCCATGGAGACTTTATTTATTCAGCTTTCTGATGATGTATGAATCTCAATTTTGAAATGAACCGATTTTGTGGTCCAGGGACACATACATGTGAATGCATTTGTAGTATACTTAGCATGAAATAAGTATGCATTTATAAATGTATTTATTTTAATCTTTTTTTCTCTCTTAATAATGCACTTTTGACCCACTGTGACATCTTTTCCGGAAAATAGCATAACACCCAGAAATCATTGTTTCCAAGCTGACACATAAAGGTAATGGTGCACATGCAGTAGCTTGTTTTAAAATCTCCTTTGATGATAATTGTCCATAGGGATTTGAAGTAGGATTCAGAAAACTCACAGAATGTGTTCTACCAACACCGTCACGCACTTGATGTGTCCACATGTTGTTGTATTAATTAAGTATCAGGTATAAAGTATTAACACTCCTGTGTAGGAGGCAGCAGGAGCGCCTGCTTTACTCCATCAGAGCGAAGAGCTTGCTGTGTGTGGAATGTGTAAGGCAGTGATGTGAAACAGATGCCTCCTCTGCAGGCTTGACGCTGCACGTGGCCGCTGTCTCTCCAGACGGATTCTGCATAAAACGCATAAGGTGCGAGCCAAGCAATCCGGTCCAGCATCTATTAGACTACACTACCGTGGCATGACTTCGCAGCACGTGCAATCACAGGCCTTCTGGTGTTGATGATGTTGTTGTCACATGCACACACACACATACTCGCACGCTCTTCTACATGGGCCAGTGTGTGTCAGCAGGGACCTTTCCGAGCACAGTTTGAGTGTCTGTAGCGGCCCACGCCCCGGGCCTGCCAGTCCAGGCCCAAATCACAGGGCTGCTAACCGCAGGGAGCTAATTGTAGCACAGCTCCTCGAAGCGCTTCCCTTTAATTCTCTCCTTGGTTTCACTCACTCTCTCTCCTTGGATCAAACATAAACAATTGCTGATAAAGCTCGAAATATCTGGATGAGCCAAGAGAACGTGTGAGAAGTGGAATTTAAGCCTGAAAACTTTCCAGAAACTTGAGACTGGCATGTTTAAAATCTAGAATCAACCAATTACTCTATAGTTGAGGCATTTGGGGGGCTTTTTAGCCTGTATTTATGAAAAAGTAATGATGGACAGGAAAGTGAGAGGGTCCCCAAGAGGCGATGAATAATTAGGAATAAATGGTAATAATTCAGTACCATAGTATAAGACATCATTCAGAAAATTTGGGGTCACTTAGATTTTTTTTTTAAAGACATTAATGCTTAATGTATCAAGGATACAAATGCCAGTGAAGACATTTATAATTAATTTATATTTCAAATAAATGCTGTTCATTTGCATTTTTTTTTTTTCAGCAAATAATCCTTAAAAATATCAAATGCGTTTTCACTAAAAATATTAAGCAGCAAAAATTGACCTAACAACACATGAACACAATGTTTCTTGAGGACTGGAGTAATGGTGCTGAAAATTCAGCTTTGCTTCACAGAAATAAATTAGATTTTAAAATACATTCAAATAGAAAACAGCCATTTAAATTCTAATGATATTTAAAAATATATATATATTAATCAAATGTATACATTCTTAGGGTTGTGTTTCAAAAACATGGGATTATAATTTTTGATAGCATCACTGTACACTGATATTATCATTAAACGGTAGGGTTTTGTAAAAGTGGTCATTGGACATGTACTGTAGGGATGTTGATAATTCTTCAGCTGTGCTCGTGTGTGTTTAAGATATTTGCGGTGGTCTCTGCTCTCCATCTCTAATGATCCTGCCGGCTGTTCTGATGAAGATCTAAACTACAACATCTGGCTAGCACTTCATCATCCCACTGCCCAGTTTCCTTCTGCACGTTTGAGAAGGACTGACCCACAATTACAGGGTTGCCAGATTCCAAATGACCCCCCCTGCGTATCGTACATAACCTACGGAATGTTGGCTTCAGAATGACTGACTTGGAAACTGTTCCAACAACTACTGTAAATAGCCCATGTCTAGTTTTTCCAGAACATGGTTGGTAACGGTGGAGATTTCTGTGGCCTGGTACAGTCTGTCCACGAGGTTTCCTCACCAGTGACAGGATATTTTCAGACCAAAGTACCTGAGAAGAATTTTAATAACGTAAGCGGATTATACCCATTCTGTTATGCACAGTGTAACACTGCTTATTTTGTTCACTGGCTAGTGCATAAACTTCAATCTACTTAGGAGAGTGTTTGAGAGGGTTGATGTGTGGTACAGAAACACTAGGCGCTGGAGAGCGGTGATGGCTCTGTGTTTTAACACACGACTGAAATGTGTTGCCAAGCCATTTACAACTGGATAGGATCATTTCCAAGCCGTCTTATATAAACACTGATGATAAGACACTGATATATACAGATGTGTGCATCACACACACCAGGTCTCCATCTGTCCTGCGATTCTACAGGATGGGATTCTTGTTATCTATAAATCTTTTATGCTTTGAGCGCTGAGTACAAGGAAGAAATTAGTCTGTGATGTTACATAAGCACTTCATAATTTACAATAGTGACAACATTGGCCATCAGTAACATTAGTTTGTGCCGTCTCTGTCTGTCATGACAGAAATTTTAATGTGGCCATCAGAGGGCAGTGTGTGGTTTTAAATTTTAAGGTCAGTGGCTGATCAAGCATCTGAGGTCTTAGTAATGCATGTGCATTAGAGCCGAGAGAAAGGAGCATGCTGTTTAGTTAAATATGTTACATTTATGAGTGTCAGGTTGACATTTGTATTAATTGACAGTGCTTTTGTTTCTTTGTCAAACATGTACAGTACAGCAGAAATTGTAAATAAAATAGTCTGCATTATCTAAAATATTTAAATTATGCTAACTAAAGCTGCCTTTATTTAATCAAAAATACTGTAAAAATTGTGAAATATCATTATAGACTACTTTACTCCAGTCTTCAGTGTCACATGATCCTTCAGAAATCATACGTTGATTTGATGCTTAAGACATATTTCCTATTATTATCAATGTTGAAACCTATTGTTATCAATGTTGTGCTACATAATATTTTTGATAATTTTTTTTATAAAGGATACTTGATGAGTAGAAAGTTCTGTAGAACAGCATTTATTTAAAATTGCAATTTTTGGTATCATTATAAATATCTTTACTGACAGTTTTCAGTTGTCTTCGTTATTTAATCATTTTTGAATGGTAGTGTCCAGTATGTAATATGTTTTTTGCAGTAAACATGCACATTTTGCTTATATTTGAGGTTAGGTGTTCCATTTTAAGTTTAGTCCTCCACTTTTCCTGTTTCAGATGGAGCAGTTTTCAGATGACGAGCTGGATCACGCTGCAGAGGAGGACAGCGATAAAGAGGACCAGGACCTGGACAAAATGTTCGGAGCATGGCTAGGAGAGCTGGACAAACTGACAAAGGTGATAACTAGTAAATTTGTGTAATAATCTCATGGCTGTCAGTGTAGATTAGGTTTGTGTCAATACCCATGAGGCTTTAAGCAGCGTGATGAGTCTGTCAGTCATTAAATTAGTCATTCAATTCAGTTTTAATTCAGTCTTAGATGCATTTCAATTTACTATTAAAGCTTATTTTAATAGTTTTTAATGTTATGCAACAAAATGTATTAAGTATAAATGACGTCACTTATAATCTGTATTTTTCACAATTAATCTGGTAGTTCTGAAATCTCTCTGTGTTATTCACAGCACAGCTGAAACTGCTGTTTATGTGTTGTCTCACTACTCTGTTTTGCTGTCTTTAGAGTCTAGATGATGGGAGACCGGAGAAGGTGCAGAAAGCACCTCTCAGACAAGAGACAAACATGGCCAACATGGCCTACCGCTTCTCCATTTATAACATCAACGGTGAGGCCACATTATACACTCTACATTACATTATATTCGATTATTTTCCACAGCATTGTGTTATCATATTCTAATATCATTATAACTGCAGATGCCGGGGTAAGGTTGCAAAATTATTCTTGCAACTGGCGACTATGCATTTTAATGTCATTATGACTCCATTATATACATTATAATACTTTAATGCCCTTGAGACATGTGTTCAGTAAATATTTGACATGCATAAAGCTGATTTGTTAATGTTTTGTTTGTGTGTGCACATTTGCTTCCTCACAGAAGCTCTGAACCAGGGTGACGCAGTGGACCTGGATTCTCTGATGGCGGACCTCTGCTCCATTGAGCAGGAGCTCAGCACCATCGGTAAGCCTAGCAGCGCTTCCTCTCGTCTTGGCCTGACAGGGGACACCAAAGTGCGCCAGAAGCCCCCGGCCGGACGCAGTCACAGCACCAAGCACACGGGCAGCAGCAGTGGCGGGGCAAGCAGCAGTGGAGGCAGCACCAGCAGCAGCACCCGCGCCTCTCCCGCGTCTACCGTCAGGGTGGGCAGCTCCAGCAGCAGACCCCCGCTGGCATCCAATTTCTCCCTGGATGACATCACAGCCCAGCTGGAAAAAGCCTCCCAGAGCATGGATGAAGCAGCCAGGCAGGGCTCCACATCTTTCGGCTCTACTATCTCAGCACCGTACTCTTCCTCCACCGTGCGGCGGCCGACCTCCCATCATCATCACCGCAGGACGGGGTCGGTGGGTACGGTCACCGAGCATGAGGTGCGGTCCTTTGTCCATTCCTCTCGCTCTAGCATTAACTCGGCCTCTGCGTCCAGCATGGACTCGCTAGACATCGAAAAACCCAAGTCTGATCAGGACGGGTTGCAGGATGGACAGGATCAGCCGAGTTCAGAGGTAAACAACTCTCATATTATCCGACATTTTGGATGGATTTATTTTTTGACTGAGCTTGAAGTAAAACATATGTTTTTGAGCCCATGGGTCTTAACCAGGTGTCCAGGGCCCGATAGAGGCTTTGAGCAGACAAACCTTTAGGTTACTTAAAATATTTTGAAATACAAAAAAAAAGACAAAACAACCATTTAAGCTTTTGATGTCAAAATTAAACATTAGCATATTGGCCGAATATTTGTTGCATGTGCAGAACTGGCGCAAATGTGTTTTTCGCATTGGTCTGAATGAAAATGCTAATTCATTCTTTGCCACTAGGTGTCACTTTAGAGCACCCCCTAAATTCTGTCATTTCGTTACCGTAAGACCTCATTTCATCTTCGGAACACAAATTAAGATAGTTTTGCTAAAATATGAGTGCTCTCTGATCCTAAAAATGGTCAATGTGTTCAGTGGGGTGCATGTTGGAACAGCCTTCATGTCAAAAGTGCTTAAAATGCTGAACACATAGACAGCTCCCTCAGTTTTGGAACAGAACTCTCTCAGTTGGTCAGGCCTCTAAGAGCAGATTAAGCATTAAACTGAGCTTCTGTCCCTGACTGAAAGGCCAAATAAAAGCGGCTTTTACCCTCACTTCAGACTTAATTACACAGACGAGTGATTTTGCTATAGTTTGGATTATATTAAATTCTTGTATTAAGTATCTAACTCAAATATTTAATAGTTAAACCTTCAACCCATTGTGGCTACAGTTAAACAAATGTAGATTTCTTAAATTGATCAGTTAGTTACATTTTCTTTCTTAATTGATTTGAAGGCCGTCATGAATAATGTGTGTGACAGTAACAGACTATTTCTTACTTAAGGCTTTCACATTGCCGCCAAACACCAACTTGTTGGTTTTTGTTATATTGGTATGTAAACCGTGTTGGTTAATGTTAACCAGCCTGCGAACGGAATAAGTCTGTGGTCGCAGATGAAATCGTTTGAGAACAGACCACTGCTATTTAAAGCTGTCTGCATGCTTCCTTCAATTGTTCCGAGGAATAGTCTTATAGGGCAGATTGTTGCGGAGGGATTGTATTAGTCTATCCTATCCCACAGATCTTTACTGACTAACATGATTCACGTGCAGATGATTGATGATAGATAAACAGCTTTTTGTTTGTTTATTTCTCTCCTTCAATTAAATGACAGCGCCCACACATGTGCATTTAAAAACAAAACATGATCTTTACTGATTAAGCTTGGAATTCACACTATTGAAGTGTTTCTCCAGCCCAGAATGAGAATTTGGTCATTAATCTATTGTTCAAACCCATAAAAGCTTTGTTCGTCTTTGGAACACAATTTTATTTTTACTTTGGTTGAAAACTGGGAGGCTTGTCCCATTGACTGCCAAGTAATGAACAGTAATGCCAGAAAAAGTATGAAAGTTATCATCAAAATACTCCATCTGCCATCAATGGTTCAACCGTAACGTTGTGAAGCTACGAGTGTATTTTTTGTACGAAAAGAAAACAAAAAAAAAGACTTTATTCAACAAATTTGGCACCATAGCATCACCGTAGCACCATTTTGGATTGAGTGAACCACTGATGGTAGATGGACTATTGTGTCTTTCATACTTTTTTTGACCTTGACAGTGAAAATTGTATGCAAGTCAATAGGACAGTCATAAGCCCCCCGGTTTCATGAAAAATATCTTAAATTGTGTTCTGAAGACAAACAAAGCTTTTACGGGTTTATAATGACATTGGGATGATAAATGTTTACATTTTGGGATAGAGTAAGCCTTTAAGGTCTTTAGAAGTACTATTTCAATCAAAAAAATTGAACAGTTTTGGATAGGGCGTTTTTTTAGGACATATTTTAGTCTAAGTGATCATTGCTCAGAATTTCCCCTTGTGCTTTCACTCTATGAAAAATCATTAATGTTTATTAATCAAAGCACTAATGACTCTTGTCTCTCCTCTCTCTGCACAAAGCACTCGTATCTGGACAGGGAGACTTCTCTCATTCTGAAAAGCATTGCAGGAAAGCCCACTCACTTGCTGACCAAGGTGACGCTCTCTTTCCACCTCTGGATGTTTTGAGTTTCTTCTAGTGGCTTCCTAACCCCTCTGTGCATGCCAGCATGATTCATTTGCATCTGTCTTTTCTTTCGTTATGTGCCTTGGTGTTAAAACATAAAGAAATCCTTCTAATGAAATAGAGCTTTGTGTTATTCCTCTAACCTTGTTTCTTATACCTCAGTGTTTTTTTTGTCTGACCTTAACCATCTCCCCACCTCCCGCATCATGCTGATTCCTCGTCTGTAGTCAATTCAGTAAATTAAAGGACATCAGAAGTATCAGATTTTATGGTTGACGCAGAGGCGATGTGCATGGATACTTCCCATCACCAACAATGTTTGTGGTGTTCCATAACAAAACAGGAATGTACAGCCCTCTATTAACTCAAACTCCCCATTTGTGTATTGCTGATGCAGTTAATGTTGCACTACATTTTAGGTCCTGTTTACACCAAGTCTGACAGGTAACCAACACAATTGATAAGATAATCTCGAACCTTCGGAAGAGAGCATAGAGTTGGTGTAAAAAGGGTTCATTTATTGTCCTGCATGTTCTTCTTGATGTGAATAGACCCATTTTTACCTAATTAATTTGGTATTTACAGTATGAGATGGGAATACAATATTTCAATGCTTTTGCATTAAACAATTCCTCGATGAGAGAATGGTGCAGGTTTGCAAGCAAGTGAAACAAAAATATTCTGTAACACTTTAGAATAGATAAAATATTAACTACAACTTTTCTATCTTAATTCTTAATTTGCTGCTTATTTATAGTTAGTTAAGTTTAGGCATTGGGTAGGATTAGGTATGCAGAATAAGGTATTAATATAGCATTAATAAATGGCTAATATTTTAGTATATGCATGCTAATAAGAAATGAATAGGTGTAGCAGTAAAATAGTGTTATTAAATATTTTTAAAATAATGCAAAAGCATTGCAATAAAGTGTTTTTTTTCTCATCTCATATTGTTTTCATCACCATGTCCCCTCAGGGGCTCCTTAGCATCTGAGACGTCCACTTAAAAACTAATTGTTTTGCACTATGACAGTTGACTTAATTAAGATATGTCTGGAGAGCATGTTGATGCATGTTTGAATTGCATTTTGAGTATGGTTTTGGCAGCTCTTCAGGACTGCATGTCCAAATCAAATCATTAAATATGTATGAAGATATGTAAAGGATTTCAGGGAGCTCATTCCATTTAGAAGTTAAACATTTGGACATTTGATTTCGACGGAACAATATGAAACTTGTCATATTAGCACACAAAGTGGAAAAAAAAGTTGTAATTGCTTGCTATTATGGAAGGATACTAGTTTCGTCACTGCTTATGTAACACAACATCTGTGATAATGACTGTAAGTGATGACTGCGTGCTCCCTGCGGGGTTGTATGTACCTGTTCATTAGAGAGGTACAGCCCCAGATCGGTTAACTGTGGACAGGTGGCAGACAGACCCGCAAGGTACAGAGTGACATAATGATCAGCCCAACAGATGGATTCTAGGAAGCGATCGGGTTTCACCAGAAGCTGCAGTCCCACACAAAAGTGTTTTGCTTCCCCACAGACAATTGTAGGCCACATTCAACCAGTGTTTGTTTTCTTTTATTTTTTTTGACGACTTACCTGCACAACAAAAAACGTTTCAAAATCAAACTGTTTAGGATTAGTCTTAAGCTTTCTTAGCACAAATCAGCTCATCTTGTTAAACTGTACTGTGGCCTATAAACTGACAGTGCAATATCCACTGCAAAATCATAGCCAACGCAATGCAAATAACTAATTTGCATTTACACCAGTTTTGGTCAAATTTGAAAATATAACACAGTTTAATTAATTTTCATATGATCTGCTTATGTTCCATGCATGGACAGGTATGTTGAAGCATGGAACTCCATGCTTTTTTTTTTTATGCATTAAAAACATCAAAATCCAGATAAAATAGTTCTATTATCTTGTGAATTTGAGTTGTTTAAAGCATTCACTGGAGATCTCAGATTTAGTACAGTAGCGCTCTAGTTTTAGTAACTCAGAATGCAAATGTGGAAAATCTGTGCTGACTTTTAAGTTGCACTGTTACTTTTTTATTGTTTTTTGCTGTTTTGCTTTGGACACATCTGAAGTACCAGTCACTTGTGTTGTGGCAGCAGCATTAGCACGGCTTGGAGTAGGTTGAGGTGATCTGATTGGTTGGAGGAGTTGAGTAAACGTGCCAGTAATCCGCTTTAAACTCGGGAGGTTTCATCACCTAGATTTTCATTCCTTATTCTGGCACTCTATGTTCATTACTGCCCTCGTGCACTACACTTTAGCATACTTTCTAAAAAAAAAGGTTGCGGATATAATATACTTTAAAAGTATATACTTAAGTATAAACTTTTTTGGACACTTAATTGCACGTTAACTGCAATTAAATGAAGAAGTATTATGTTTTAAATGTTTATAAAATATATGTAACTTTATGTTGCCTTAAATTAGTTGAACTTGGGTCCTAAAAGATGGTACTATTAAGGACATCATAAAATATACTATTCAATTAATTAACTTTGTAGTATTATATTACTGTATTATTAAATGTGACAAGTATTTATAGCAAACTCAAATATATACAGTGGGTACCCTCTTAAATGTTTCACTCTTTGTTTTATTGCAGCTATTTGTTGAAATCATTTAAGTTATTTTTTTTTATTTACACACACCACCCCATATTGACAGAAAAACACAGAATTGTTGACATTTTTGCAGATTTATTAAAAAAGAAAAACTGAAATATTACATGGCCCTAAGTATTCAGACCCTTTGCTCAGATTTAGTAGAAGCACCCTTGTGATCGAATACAGCCATGAGTCTTTTGGGAAAGATGCAACAAGTTTTTCACACCTGGATTTGAGGATCCTCTGCCATTCCTCCTTGCAGATCATCTCCAGTTCTGTTATATTGCAGCCATGCTGCCACCTCCATGCTTCACTGTTGGGGACTGTATTGGACAGGTGATGAGCAGTGCCTGGTTTTCTCCACACATACCGCTTAGAAT
>JAUMHR010000056.1:6182056-6193178 GCA_032361145.1 Enteromius fasciolatus
AGTTGCTTTGAAATACATGCCCAATACGTAAATGTAAACATAAGCGTGACATAATTATTTACATCGTTTTTAGTAACCGAGGAAACAGGTGACATAACATAAAAAAAATTAAATAGTTTTAAATTTTTCTTCAAACCAAACATCCCAGTTTGAAAATATGTTGTTCACCGCTAGTGTGTACAGTATATGCTGATATTTATAATTTCGGTGAGGTCATGACACCTATAGCTCCTGGGTTCATGTCTCTCGTCATACTCCCGCTCACCAGGTTTATTTGAGTCACTGATAACCGTAGCTCTGCCCTGAGGACACACACCTGCTCACAGAGATGTCTTTCTCTCTCCTCTCCCATACACAAGCAGTGCTGTCTCTCCCGATTTCCCCAAAACCTTGGATACTGTACAAGCCCTGATTTCTCAGCGATATAGATAATTGTAGTTTCTGCAGCCAGGTGGTTTGTGATGTAGAATTACGGGTCAGGAGAACAGCTGCCGGGCAGTTTCTGCTGCTGCTTATCGGCTTATTTTTGGTTTCTCTGTTGTTTTGTGCCAGGTTTTTTTTTTTCAGTCTTTCTTTTTTTGTTTTGTTCAGACAGTGGGTCGTTTAGTTTTTACATTGGAGCCATGAAATAGTATCTGGATTCTGATCTTCAGATGAGGCTATTCTTATGAAGTCGTGTCTCTTTTTAATATCTGTGTTTCTGTGTCAGCTATGTCCCATTTACACATGCTGTCTACCAGTTTTTTTTAATCATCACCATACACCTTACTTGTAACAGTTTTTTGTCTGATAATGTGCAACTGAACTTGCAATTACCACATTCAGTGTACTTTATATGTGTGCATTGATCAATGTTTGCATAAAAAAAATTAAGAAAGATTACTTTTACTATTAAAGTTTGCGTCAAATAGACTTTCAGTGGAGGGATAGGAATCTCCTAAATACAAGCAAGAACAAATGATTATGTCTAAATGGCTCTGATTATAAATATTACTCTATTTGCGTGTTACTGTTACTATAGCTGATGTGCTGGGCTTTAGTCAGGGGAGGATGTGCGCTGTTAAGAGGCTTGAGCTGTAATTCCCTCATTTGCCATTTTGTTAGTTAAAATGAGAAGGCATGTGTGTCCAGATTTTAAGATGATTCTGTATCTACAGTCAGTTTTTCCGTGCCCTTTTGTGGCCGTATCCTGGTGTATTTGTGTTTTATTCACTGCAGTGTGAGAGGATAAACGCTGTGATTCGGCACAATCCCAAACCCAGACTAAAGCAATTGCACACAAACACATGCACAGAAACAGGGATGGGGAGGGCTTGATGGAAGTCTATCTGACAGTAAAAGGGGTGGGATCATCTCTTTGTTTTAGAGAGAGAGAGAGAGAGAGATTAGCCAGTAAAGGAGAGGTAGTAGAGTGTAGCCAGTTCTGCCCATCCTCCACCTTGAATTAGATGCATTTTACGCTCTTGAGCAGAGCAGCTTCTCTCTGGGAATCGTTTATGCTGTTGAGGGGTATTGCAGTTCTTCAGTAATCTCACAGCTTTCTGACCATTACAGATTTACATGGACATTAAACTGCTCTGAGCATGGATCTGCACACCTCAGCGATGGCCAGAACAGCCACGAATAGACAAGGACCAGCTTCAGACTTGCTACAATGGGATATATTTCTATTCGACTGGACCTATAATTCTAAATGTGACTATTGAAAAGCAGCTTTCTGTAATCTGTATTAGGGATTGCCAAAGGGCTACCACAATCAAATGGGGCGAATGCCAGGAGAACAGCGTTAAGATTGTGTTTATCGACAGATGTCATAGTACTGCTTGTTTTTAAGCCTTTATCTTCCTATTTTTTATTTTTTGCACCTAAGCTTTTATTGTACTTCAAGGTCAAAATAATCCTTTTTACAATGGCATCTTGCTGGAAAAGCCAGGTAAATGTGAGGGGTGTGCACTCTGGGACTTATAGATCATCAAATGTCCAAATGTTTAACTATAGGAAATAGCAATAATTAACGTCACAATAATGTTTCTTTGTGGTGACTGTGTTTGTTTGCGTATATTTAGGAGGAACAAGCTGCAAAACAAAAAGCTGAGAAGATCCGAGTAGCTCTGGAGAAGATAAAGGAAGCGCAGGTTAAAAAGGTAAGATGGTCAGCAGTTTTTTTTGTTTTAGATGTAAACACATCTTAACTGAACGTATGACGCAAACCTGGTCACATTGTTTACAGCTTGTACATCTGTGCCGTACAGTAGTTAGTAGTAGATGACACCTTCAGCGTGTGCAGTGTAGTGTAGAAGTGGGTCATCTCAGCACGCTTACATGGTTGAATCAGCCCCTCGTGGGACCTGGAAAATGATTTTATAGCATGTTTTCCCAGAATGTTTAGTGTAATTAGAGCTGTGCTGCATGTAGTAGAGATTGACCTATATTTATTGACCAATACGTTTCATGTTATTAACACATTCTGCTTTGGTTAATGGTTCTTTAATAAAAAATAATATTTGATTATAATTGTTGTTAATAAAATGTTAATAATACGATTTGTTTAGTGTTTTATAAGATTTATCTTTATTTAGCTTTGACCTTTGTCACACTTGCATAATAAAAGCAATAATAAAATATTTGTAATAATAATAATAATTAAATATTATTACTTGCATTATGTCTTGTTGTTTTCTAAAGAAACAATAAGCTATGGTATATTGTGTTCATATTATTATTTGTTAGGCATGATGCCAAGTGTTTTGATGTTACAAAATCACCTTCATGGTGCTTATGGTTACTACATATACAGTTCATGACAAGGGTTCATTAAATAAACACAAAGCAAGAATAAAATAATATTGATACTACTACCAATAATTATTTATTTATGATAAATATCAGTGATTATCAATGGTGTTTGTTTATAGATTATTTGACATTTTATGGTTTATAATAATTATTGAAAACACTTTTGGAATCAATTCTCACATTTAACTCTTTGCTTATTTGCATGCATATGAGTAGCATATTGGCCGTTCGTTAGTGATTAAACGCATATCAATTCTGCATGACTCCGTATACCTAAATCTAACAACTACCTCTAGAACTATTAATAATCAGCAAATTATGAGTTTGAGGCAGAAGTTGTAGTTACTGTAATAGAGAGAATAGTTCCCTGATCTAAAATGTGACCTATTTATTTAGTTAAAAAATAAATTAAAATGAATTTTATTAATAGTCTTGTGATGTCATCTATCTGGTAATAAATAAAAAGTATTGGTCTTGGTCTTTAAAAAAAATAATGTCTAGATTCTCTCGAATTTCTTGCATGTTTCATTCGATGTTGGCTAGTGTAAATACAGTAGATATACATACAATTATAGATCAATGTCCTGTGTCAGGACTTCCTGAGGTTTCTGTGTTGTTATCTGAGGAGGAGAAACAGGGCTGTGTTGATACAAACAGCCAAAGACCGGATGATCAAGACAACTTAAACACATTGAGGGGATTAGCTGTGTGTGTGTGTGTGTGTGTGTGCACGTGCGTCCGCGTGCCCTTACTCTCCCCCGGCGTCTGTTCTCTGAATATGTGTGTGTGGGTCAGCAGCCCTGATGGAATGCTTTCTGGGTCAGGTCACTGTCACAGTACACAAACTGAGCCTGCGTCTCTTTAAATGCTGCTCAGAAATCTCTCTTGAACTCAAATCGCTGTAAATGTGCTCTTAAAATCCTCAATTAATCTGGAGTCAGTGCTTGTAGACAGTAACAAGCTGCTGGGTTTATGGCAGTGCTCGGGGAGCAAGCCATCAGATTGTGTTCTGAGATATTGATCTGCTTAATGATGATTGGATCAATTATTACATTTTTGTTTTATATGTTTTGGACATGTTTGGTGATGATGGAAAGTCATTGTTGAGTCAGTGCATAACCATCAGAAAGAACCGATTGTTAGAAAGAAATCTAATTTCATATACAGTATGTGGCTTGGAGTAGATTAGAGTAGATTATATAGATTAATATGTATATTCACTGACCTTTGACCATTCTTATGGAAAAATGTAGGTCGGTGTATAATGTCTTAGAGGAGGAGGAGATTCCTTTTTATGTTCACATGCTTTTTAATGTTGGTGGGAGATTTTTCTTATTAAAATGGGGATATGTATGTGGAAGGATTATTTCATTTAATCTTGTTTGTGAGCGGTTGTTGAAGTTTTACTCTGAGCTGAGGTGAATTCCTGGAGATCAATAAAATGGCTTAAAACATACTGTATGTCTCGATGCAACCCACAGATGAGAGAGAAATCTTTGGCAAGCACTGGGATGTGCAAACATATGTAACTGTTGTCATGTCATGTCTCTCCCCTCAGCTGGTAATCCGAGTGCACCTATCAGATGAAAGCTCAAAGACTATGATGGTGGACGAGAGACAGACGGTGCGTCAAGTGCTGGACAGCCTGCTGGACAAATCCCACTGCGGTTATAGCCTGGACTGGTCTCTGGTGGAAATCATCAGTGAACTCCAGATGGGTAAGAGCCAGAGGACTGTCTGATTGTAGCTTGTTCTAGCCAAGAACTGCGCTGTAATTGAAAATGGACCAACCACAGGATGTTTCTAGGTAAATCTGGATTTGGACACACAGTAATATACCAACATGCAACAAACTTATGGTAATGTTGTCACAAAGATCTCTGTGATTGGTTTTATAGGCAATTGTTTTTAAAAGAAATTAATACTTTAAATCAACAGGGGTGCATTAAATAGATCAAATGTGATAGTAATGGCATTTTTATTGTTATAAAAAAAAGTTTATTTTTAAAATAATGTTCTTTTAGACTTTTTATTCATTTAAGAAATGTTGCAAAAAATATGTTAAAATATTTAGCACATTTATGAACATCAAATCATATAATTCGAATGATTTCTGAAGGATCATGTGACACTGAAGACTAATGTAAAAGCTGAATAAACTTTATCTTTCACAAAATAAATCATATTTTAAAATTATTCTAATGGAAAACGGATATTTTAAAATTTCAGCAAAAATGTTTTTATTGTGTTTTTGGTTAAATGAATGAGATGAGACACTTTCTTAAAAACCCCAAATATTTAAATGGTAGTGAAATTCATGCTTTCCATTCAGGGTTATCTAACAAACGCAGCTCTTCAGCTCTTCAAACAAGAGGACACAGCTGTGTGTGGAGATATCATGATTACTTCGAATTCGGAGCTAATTGCTATCACAACTGGTCAAACTTTATTTTAAGTTCCAAGCCTACCATTAACTATAACTTTTGCCTTCCAACTCTGCTCATTAATAGTTAGTTTTTAATTAGGGATGCAGCATATAGTCATGCTGAACATGCACTTTAGAAGTACTAATAACAACCAATGTGTTCATAATATGCATGCTAATAAGCAAGTAGTTAATTGAAAGATCTGGTCTTTATACTAAAGTTTTACCCCAAAACATTTTTAAATATTATTGGTATATTGTAAACAAAATAGTTTCATAAAAACCTGTGCATCACTGAAGATGTTTTCTAGCAGGAAGTTCACATGCAGCACCATGTTGTTTGGTGGCACTTGAGTACATATTATAATAGACTATTCCTTCACTAACTAGTCTAAGTATCCAAAGAGAGATTGAATCAATAAAGAGGCAGACAAAAGGATTAAAGTCATGCGGTCAGGCTTTCCCCAGATGAAGCACGACGACAGCTGGAAGATAATGCACACCTTTTTCATTTTCCACTGGTCTTCAAACCATAACAGCAGTCCTGTTTGATTTATTTGATCACTGCAGATTAGCACCGAGTATAGATTAGCAAAGTCTATGTCTGAAATCCCAATAGGATTATCCCATACAATCATGTGCCGTCTGAGAGAATAGCCCTGGACTAGGTAAACATTACTATAACCGCTTCCACTGATTCTATAATAGTAAGACTGTAAGTAATATTAAATATTGATTTATTTTATGCTTTATGTTACACTGACCTCAAACTTTTGAACAGCCGTCTAAGTTTTCATGTTAATAGAGGTAATACAATATTATAGTCTATTAGACTATACTATACTATTATTATTATTCATTTTCAGCCCCATAGACTTCTGTTTTAAGTGCATTGCTATAAGCATTCTTTGGTTGTTTTTTTTTGGTTTTTAAAGACAAATCAGATTTATTATCTGAGGGAATATTTTTGATAGAGTTGTACTGAACCTGCACCCTCCCGGGCCGTGTATGAGTCAGAGGCTCATGTGCTGGACTGCTCTGTATGTAGGTCCTGAGCGATCATGCGTGTGGTCATAGCCTACATCTCCAGGGCTCTTTCAGTGGAGGGAGAAAAAGGCAGAGAAGGGAAAGACGAGGAGATCTAGTGGTAGGGTATAGAATATCCGCCAGATGGACTATGCTAAAATCCCTTTTATAAAAAGAGCAGCAGAGGTCTTTTCTGGAGGAATATTGTGCTAGTTAATGGATTGTTGCAGTTTATAAAGAGGAATGATGGGTTTTTGCCCCTCTGGCTGAATGAGATCAGAAGTACACACTTGGATATTCATGAGAAAAGAAAAAAGCATTAAACAACATTATTATTTTTCCTGTTCACCTGTCAGCACCTAGTCCAACTCTCAGATTTTTAACTTTTGGGATGTTTGTTGGCTCATTGTTTTTGAGGGTTAAACATGTTGAGGTTAAAAGTCACTGATTTATTGTTAAGGTGTGACAGAATCAGACTTAATCTAGATATTCAGATCAAGAAAAGTCTAAGGGATTGTTCATTTCTTAAGTTCTTTTAATTGCCTAATGGATGGACATCTGTCAGATTAGTGATTTCACTATTTTTTATATTTTATCCTTTTAAAAAAGAACTGTGTTAAACAAAGGTTTGCCTCTTTTATTGTGTCCCTTTTTGTTTAAGGCAGAGTTTCCAAACGTATAAATCTTGTGTCGGGATACTTGTTAGTGTACAAGGCAAACATCAGACTCTGTTCATACCATATATGAGCCTGTTTGTTGCCTTGGCAAAAATGTTTTTTCTTTATGAATATACTAACAATTTATCACACATAATGGGTTTTGTTTAAATAATACTTCTGGAACTTGCTGCCATTTTTAAGGTTTGACCTATTTTAGTGCATGCCGTTGGTTGCATACTTTATTTCATCCTAAATGTCTTCAGGGGACTTTCCCTCCATGTAATAGACCTAGGAATCTTTATAGTCTGTAAAGAGAGCAGGACTGTGGCAGCAGGGCTTATAGTAATTTGGATAAATGTCACTTTTCTTTACAGACCATCGGATCTCTTGTAAGCCTGTTTTTTTTGTGATTTAGACATGGACAACTAAAACTATTTTTCGCAATCACTTTTATCAAGAAGTGAAGGTGCTCTTCAAATGTAAATGGGCAAAGTGACCAAAGTTGTTCTCATTGCTTTTTGAATAGCAAACATAATCTTCATACTGGATACTGTTTGTTTTTCCAGAGAGAATCTTTGAGGACCATGAGAACCTGGTTGAGAACTTGTTGAACTGGACCAGGGACAGCACCAACAGACTGATGTTCATCGAACGCATTGAGAAATATGCGCTTTTCAAGAACCCTCAGGTAAAACTATATCTAATACTAGTTTATGCTAAATAGAGGTTATAGTAGTAATACTGTCTGTCTGTCAGTAGTGACCAGGTCTGTTATAGCAGCAAATATAATGGTTTCTGCACTGCATTTCACATACTGTACAAGTCTTCTGTAGCCTATACCAATGCTGTGTAGATGATTGTTAAAAGGTGTGTGAGTAAAATTAAAAGAAAAAAAAAGAAGAACATGTATTGGAAAAGTAGTATCAATTAAATTATTAAATTTATTTAATAAAAAGAAATTAAAAAAAATATATATATATATTAATATTAAAAAAAAAAGTGTTATATATGAATTAGTCCTCTCAATCGATAAAAAAAATTAACTAATTAATTGCATATTTTTCTGAAATGAATCACGATTAATTCCAACTAACAGTAACATTTTTAAATAAACTTTTATATTGCAATCATTTCGCTTTCAAACATTAAATTAATTGTAATTAATTTGTATAATAGCATCTATTTTTGTGACTGGAGGAATAGTTTTTCCCCTAGTAGCTATTTAATCATTAAATAGCCATTCAACATTACATCTCATAAAACCATTAAACCAAACAATCTTCACATAAAACCGTTATAATACCAATACTGATTTCTTAATAAAATTGTCCCCCCTGTAGGCTGCATGTAGCCTATTGCACGCTTTGAAATGAAAGGATGCAGCCTATAGCGTGCTCTGGTATCAGTACCGTTTGCCTGGCGCTGAAGTGAGGTGGAACGAGCGTCTGAAATGTCTCCCACTTGATGTGGTAGTGTAGACATTCTGCAACTGAATAAATGCACTTCTTGTCAAGAGAAAAAGTTACGGAAGCAGCAGCTGTGAGTGGGGTGACCAATCCTAGCCACGCCCCTGAGTTTAAAAGTTGAAATAATTTAACGCATGTTTGCGCTAATCTAATTTTGACACCACTAATATAAACATTATTTTTTTTACATCGATTCTTAAGAAATCGTTGCTGATTTGCTACTCCAGAAACATTTCTTATTATTATCAATGATGAAAATATTTGACTGCTTTTTATTTTTTTATAAACTTTGCTACATTGTGGTTTGATAAACAGAAAACTTTCAAAAGAACAGCATTTATTTGAAATAGAAACAGCTTTACTGTTTTTTTAATTAAACTTGTCCTTAAATAAATAAAAAATACCCCATACTTAAATGATAGTATGAGTTAGCTATTCTCAAGTCTGAAAATGCCACGTTTAATATGAATGCTACATTGACAGACAAGATTTTTTGTGAATAATACTATCAGTATTACAGCATTTACGTTTTTTTATATATATTATACAGTATACCTAAATCAACACAAGACAATATAAAACAACTAGATGACAGGGGGAAAACGGGAAAGAGATTTGGACAATTTTACAACCATAGAAGTACAATTCAGTTCCTCCAGTTTAACAATGTTAGACATTTTCTTGGCCAGTGGGCACAGGCTAAATGATGATCATGCAAAAAAAAAAAAAAAAAAGGGTTGCCATGTTGTAAGTTTCTTCGAAAGCCAGCAATACTATCAGAAAGATTGTGTCTGAGTCTCTCTAAATGCAAAGTGCTAGAGACAGCCAGGATGGTTTTGATGCCTTTTTTCATAGACAAAGAATGATTATTTTAGATACCACCATTCCATAATGGAAAGCATTTCCGTTTTTGAGTGAACTGTTCCTTAATGCCCATGTAATGACCAGATGTGATGTGCAGTTTTGTCACCAAAGAATGATAATAAATATGCAGGAGAAAGGTGACTGAGTTTCAGAGTGACAGTGATATAGGTTTGTTCAGTATGGAGGCTCTGCTTGTGCAGTGCTGTATGGATCAGTAGTTTTATTGGTGCATGTGACTGATGTAGGTCAATGTCATGTAAATGCTGAGCTATAATGAATAATTGATCTCAGCAGAGGCTGGTTGAAGTGTGTTCATTGCCCAGACCAAGTCTCTGGCTTTTTTTAAAAACCCCCAGACAGACCATGCAACCCTAAAAGCAAGTAATTCCGTGTGTTTAACCACTCTACTGTCTTACATTTGTATTTTGTTGAAATGGCTCATTCATATATCTAAAGATCTGTTTTGGCTAATGCTCTAGTAAATCTATAAATCAGTAATATCTCCCTGAATCATGTTTCCTCAGAACTATTTGCTGGGGCGTAAGGAGACGTGTGAGATGGCAGACAGAAATAAAGAGGCTCTGTTGGAGGTGAGACAGACCGTGAACCTACTTACTCACATTTTCTCATGGGTTTTAAAGCCAGCATGACTTATTTAGGTCATGTCAGGGATGTTGTTCTCACTCGAGTGTGAAGGTGTTTGCGTGTGTGTTTTTGAGCAGGAGTGTTTCTGTGGAAGCTCTATCAGTGTGCCTGAGATGGAAGGGGTGCTCTGGCTCAAAGACGACGGCAAGAAATCCTGGAAGAAGCGCTACTTTCTGTTACGAGCCTCTGGGATATATTACGTGCCAAAGGGTAAAGCCAAGGTCAGTTGCGAGTCTCGATCTTCTGCTGTCTTATGACTGACACACTTGATATACACTTGATATACCCTTTGACCCTCTTTAAATCAGATATTAAAATACATTTTCTGTTCAAAAATGGATTCAAAATGTGTCAAAATAATTACAATTTTGGATGGATGAGTAAAAATTACATTTTCTACAAACAATATTTTTTGTCATACTTTTTTTTTGTTGCTGTTGTTGTAATAAAAGCATATACAAACACTGACTAGCTTACAATGAAACTTTGAAGGTGTGTCCCCGACTAAGGATTTTTACAGATACATATTATTGAAAATGAAACCAAATTTAAATCTATAGGGGTGGTTGGATTTATTCACGCAGGTCAAAAATATTTATTTAAAGCTTCATTCTTGTCAGATTTTTATTTGCACCATTATTTTAATAGGCTAAATATTCACACATCGGGAGAAAACTGGTAGTTTTATGTGAAATCAGACATTGCACCCCCATGTACCCAAGCGGCATGATCATAACACCCCGCAAATATTCGACTGAGAAACTGGGAGTCGAATCAGGCTCCTCGAATCGAATGGAATCGCTGACTATTCGAGGACATCCCTAAAACTGTAGTGCTAGTCATATGTCCGTGCAGATTAACATGTGTTAGAATTATAAAGGATCCAGTCCAAGAACAACATGCTCCATAATCTAATACACTCACAAACTAATTAATCTCTAAAAGAGATTGACTGTGTGACTGTGATGATTATGAGAGAAACAATGTAAATCAGCATTCATTTAAAATCTTCCTCTTCCATCGTACTTCTTCCTGCATATTCTTTTGCACATGCACATATTCACGTTAGGTGCATTGGGTACAGGGTTCAGTGACCAATGATGTTGGGCATCGTTGATGTCAAACCTGGCAGAAGCACATCTTGTGAATGTGCAAATGTGATCGAGGTTTGAGAGCTGAAGCATGAACACACTTGCTATTAGTCCCATATCATAATTTCTGTGCTATTTAACAGATAAAGG
>JAUMHR010000056.1:6203245-6215899 GCA_032361145.1 Enteromius fasciolatus
TACTGTATCCTAAATTGTGGATAATTAAGCCATATATCATATGCTGAAGTACATTTCTGGAGTGTTAAAGATTAAAGGAAGAAATAACAAGAACTGTACAGAACCAAAAACCGTGATACAAGCCAAACCGTGGGTTTTGTGAACCGTGCCACCCCTAATTAATACATTGTCCCACTATATGGGGCAATTTGTCAATGGAAACTACCACAGAAGTATTGCAAGTAATGAAGCTAATGCTACTTTTTAAATCTTTTAAATCTGTTCTAAAGAAAATGAAGGAACTATTCCATAAAACAAAAAAGAAAAATCTTAAAGGTAACACTTAATTAAATGTATGATGTTGCATACACGAAAAAATGACTGTTTGAACTAACTTAACTCGGTTATGTAATCATGGATCCTCTGTTGCACACAACCAAATTGTTTTCTATTTACATGAATAGAATTTGTTGAATTTATGCAGACTCGTTGCATTGTTAACGCAGCTGAATGAGGAAGAATATATGAAATTGTTCCTTCACTGTAACTTAAAAAAAATGCTTTGTTCACTAAACACAACCGGGTTGTGTGTGTAAGGAGAAAATTACAATTAGTGTGTCACTGTTCCAGTGGTCAGTCAGTGTGTGCTTTAGTTGGGCTCTTGACCCTTATATCAGTAGAATTAAATGTTGTTTGGCTGTTGTAATTGAATTATAACAGCCAGACAAACCTAGAGCAGAACTCATCAGGTGATGATGATTATGCTTCATTTTTTTTACCTGAATCTCTGAATTGAACTTAAGATTCTGTTTTCTGTGTGACAGTCTTGTGATTACAGCTAAACACCCTGCATTTTCCACACATTCTTAAAGGATTTCTTTTTCTTCCGATCAAAAAAAAGAAAAAATTCTGTAAGGCACAGACATCAAGAATCCCAACAATGACCATCAAATGCTGCAGTGAATTTTGAGAGCCACCAGTTAAAACTCATCAATAGCTCCGATCATGCATATGAGCAGAACTGCCTTAACTCAATTACAACAGCCAAACAACATTTAATTCTACTAATATAAGGGTCAAGAGCCAAACTAAAGCACACATGACCACTGGAACGGTGACACACCAATTGTGATTTTCTCCTTGCACACACAAAAAAATGCTTTGTTCGCTAAACGTAACTGGGTTACAGTGAAGCAACCATTTCACATATTCTATGGTGTTAACACAACACAAAGAGTCTGCATAAATTCAACAAATTCCATTCATGTAAATAAAACCCTATCTGGTTGTGTGGAACCAGGATCCATGATTACATAAAGTAGTTCAAAGAGTCATTTTCTGGAGTGTAATAAAATGCCTGCCACAACTTATTATTAGTGATGAATCCTCCTGATAACTTTTTAAAGTTTAGTAGCCTATAGCTCTTTTCTTAATGTGGGTTTGTTCACATGGTTATATTATTTAAATGTATTATTCATTACTAATTGTTATGAATATTACAAGATGTTACAGTCCATAACAATTTATTTTTATTAAGTGTCTTAAAGCCTGATTTAGTCATTGTATTTTTCCATCATGTATAATGTGCAATCAAAATATTTTATAGTACTGTTTTTGGCAACGGTTAATTCATTTCATTTATAAAAGCCCTAAATAGTTATTTAATTTAACAACATTAACATTTTAAATAATTGAAAATAAATGTTTTTCTTAGAGAAATGTGTGTCTATAAATCTTACATCAACTCTGTTACCATATCATATTTTCCCTTTAAATTGGTAGAAATAATCTCGCAGAATTGTGTAAGTTACAGGAAATGTTACTTTCACTATGAAAACTGAACTCTGTAAACACCGTATCAAAAGAAAAACAGAATATAGCTGAAGCTCTTTTAATCATGCTTTCATGTGTCGTGTTTTTCTTAGCATTCATGCCAGCAAGTGGAGGTTTTGGAAAAGAAAATGGTCAATTCTGTTACTGTCATTGCTAGTATACCTAGGTAATAGAATTGATGTGACAGATGGGGTCACCAAATGCACCCGCAATTAAATTTAGTCATTTAACAACTGGAAAGCAGAACGATCAATATTCTACTGAATCTAATGAGATTTTCTTTCCCCACTTTGGATTCAGACTAAACAGAACTGCTCATTTTATGTCTTGTTTTCACACCATGGACATATTTCACAGAGCTGAGGTTTGATTTTCACACTTCCACACAAACATTCACTTCCTCTTTCCTGTAGATACTGCAGCTCTATTAATTAAAAAGATAAAATTACACCACATAAAGACGTGAACAAGCCTGTATATGATATACATGTGTTGAGAACATCATAGATTCAATCAAAGAAGAATAAATGCTCTTCTTCTCTGTCTCTGCAGCTAACAGCCTGTGGGCGTCTGAGTGTGCAAACCTCCAGCAATCTTACGTACGTCTCGAGCCATCTGGACCCGCGTTCGCTGCCAAGTTACGTAAGTCTGAAAAAGAACATGGGCGTGTATCCCAAACATGAGCTCTGCACTATAACAACACCATCTGAGAAGACGACATTTCACTATAAACTCCCGCAACGCAATCAACACCACAGGGAAAGACGTCAAAATATGGTGTAGCTTATCATCAGAACAATTTTTCACTTTTTAAAAATATCTGGATCTAAACACTTCTGAGGCACAGGGCAAATCTGAAAGATTTTCTCTGAGCAAGTGCCGTTTGAAAAAGCAAGGTTCACATTTAACGTCAGAGATTTTGCACATCACTAGTTTCATCTCCACACACATTGATACTTGTGTCCATAATTTTTATTCAGTTATATATATATACACACACATTGCGCACAAGAATATAGTTAATATAGGGTTTACAAAAATTACTCTTCATTAAAATATGTCAACACTGATGTTTAGAGTGATGTGCTTTCAAACAGAAGTAAACTAACCCTCTAAACATTTTATTGCTGGGTAGAGAGATACACTCACCTGACTCTACCCTGCTTTAAACAACCTCCATCTGTTCTTTACATAAGATTCAAAAGAAATTTCACTGTGGAGACGCACCAACGGCTTGATTATTTGAAGACCTGCAGAATGGAAAACTTTTAGTAGCTAGAGAGAAAGATCAGTGATTGTCAATAGTAGTTTATACACATTTCAGTAATACTACAAAATGGCACAATATATTTAGCATAAAGGGCACCCAAATGAATACTGTCCATGTAACAAATATACAAACTGGGCAACAAAACCAGTCTTTAAGGTCAATTTTCTTTTTAAATTTAGATTTATATATCATGCAAAAGCTAAAAAAAAAAACTTTCCATTGAAATATAGATACATAGTCTAAAAGGACATTAAACCAACTACTGTATTTTAAAATCTGTAATCGAGGGATGCAAAAAAAACAACAACAACCTTGTTGAAATGAAGTCCTTAGCAATACATATGTGACTAATACATTTTTTTTTAATGAAAAAATCAATTTTTGACCCATACAATGTATTGTTAGCTATTGCCAAAAACATACCTGTGCTATTCATGACTGATTTTGTGGTGCAGGGCCACAAGTATGGGATTCTAACACTTTAGATGATCGCGATTATTGGAGGATTTTTCTATGTCAGGTACTAATATGAATGAATAAACCACATTGTCTCACAACCAGAAATGGGTTTCATGCAGGCATATCTGTGGTTTTAGCTGATGAAATATTTCAGAACACCTGTAGAAAATGTTGAGGAGAATACTGGCAATCATTAGTTTAACACTTAGTTTAACACAGATATGTCAGGTTTCCATGATTGTGGGAACCTATAAATAAAATGTGAAAGAAAAATGTAAATAAGGTTTATTTTTTATTAAGCATGCAGTCTATAAAGCACTACATACATTTAATCAAGTATTAACCAAAACGGTTAGCATCATGACACAATTTACATGAAGAACAGACGAAAAGTAAAACAATTTTAAGTTCATGATGTTATTGGATGTCTACTGCATGTGCATTGGGGCTGACCGATTCTCATGAGGGGAGGAAACATAAAATACATTAAAAACTTTGTGCAAATATTTCCTATATCATCACTGATTTTAATTAGATGGGAGAGAAATCAAGCAATTACTTAAAACACTTTACAGAGACAAATAAAAACCTTGAGCTTTCACAACATGTAAAAAAATAGAAAGCTACTTCTCTATATTCACTTTTTCTGTTCAGTTCCACGCTTTCCTTGTTCCTTCAAACACAACATGAATGTGATGAACTCCCTTTTTGAGCATGACCTCACTGTAAAGCACACCCTGAACCCACCTCAGGCTGTTCAAAAAACAAATCTGTTTCAGAGACATCAGTCAGCCCCCGTGCTGTCTTCCAAAACACTGCAATGCTGTGGAATGAGCAAAGGTTATGAAATATCGAAAAAATCTAAATCTAGCTTATGCATATCCTGAACTTCAAACTCTGTATCCTTCATTCAACAGTAAACATTATTGCCATTTATTAATATTTCTCTAATAGTGTTTTCTCCGTCTTGGTGCAAAAGTCTGGATGTTCAGCTTCCTCTCTTCAGTTGCACCGCTCATCTCTGAAATCTGACAGCCTTTTATTAGCATGGTTTATATGCACACGCACACTTCTGCAGTGTAAGATTAGCGCTGGTGGGCGTCATGGGTTGGGGGAGAGACCGAGGACACACTCACTCCGTGTAGTGCATGATGGACTCCACATAGTTTCCAGGGAAGAGTCCTGTAGTGCCGCTCATCACACCTTCAAACCAGCCATCATCATTCTTTTTAATGACATAGATTATGGCCCCCTCATGGAAAGACAATTCATCTTCTTTGTCCTGCATGTAATCGTAGATTGCCACCACTGAAAACAGGAACAACAAAGAGATTACAAATAACAGAGTAGACCATGTGGAATTTTTAAGATTTAATTTGGGCAGTTTTGCCTTTATTACTGTAGGACAGATCGGAACTGATATGAAGCGCAGTGGGAGAGAAACAAGGGGAGGGATCAGGAAAGGTCCTCGAGTTGGGATTTGCACAGACGCCTGTAGCGCTGTATTTTGGCGCACTACCCACAATTCTATCAGCACCAAAGCATGTGGTAGTTAGTGTCAATCATTTAAAGTTCTACTTATGAATGAAAGTTATGAATGAAGCCCTATTTGGAGAGTAATTGTGCAAATACACATGGGGACATCTGTAACAACAAATTTGCATTGATACATTTTGTCCATGTAGATTGTAATATATTCATGGTGGAGGACTGAGTTCTGTGATCCTACAAACCCAGCAACATATTGCATGGGCATATTTAGCATTATTTAAATACTCTATTTAAAAACAGGAAATTTTAAATGCAGTTATTTAAAATGCTTTTCGTCTCGCATATCTCTCAAATGTATTAATATACATTAAAAACTTTTTTTTTTTTTTTTTTTGAAAATTAGCAGAATCAAATTGATCCAAGCTTTTATCTACACAGTCAACATCTGAACTACTTGCTCGACTAGTATGATCAGTTGTGCATGGCCTAATTTATATTAAAATGCATGCATAATAAATATGCTTTGTACTATAGTAATAGCCCATTTTAAAAGACTTAAAGGTGCTCTATGCGATGTTGCAGGAATTTAGCTCGATTTCATTTTTATCTCTAACCATCTTCCTGTCTACCTTCTGAATACATTGGGGAAAAAACCCGGTCTTGAAAGACAACACTGGCTGCAATACCAAAACAAACACTATGGGCACAGGATGTTCATCACAACAAAAATAAACTTTGGCCAACCAATCAGCAAGAAGAGGTGGGGTTTAACGCACACATTATCCCCACCTCTTCTTGCATAGAGCACCTTTAACTTTGTTTTTGTAAATGTTTCCCTAATAAAATGGTCATTGGTGCCAATAGCCTCATGGTTAGTGTGCTGACATACAATGCAACTGAGCACAGTACCAATACCAGTGCAGTAGTTATTATACACTCCTTGCCAGTGGTCAAATAAGATTTACACCCCAACATC
Source organism: Enteromius fasciolatus (assembly GCA_032361145.1). NCBI lineage: Eukaryota > Metazoa > Chordata > Actinopteri > Cypriniformes > Cyprinidae > Enteromius > Enteromius fasciolatus. The sequence goes on from JAUMHR010000056.1 coordinate 6,209,254, forward strand.
TCATCAAACTATGTTCAGTGTACCTTTCTCCAAGTAAGTTTGTGGAGCCCAGGGTGGGTCTTCTTCAGCGTATGGGTCACTGTACTCCACCACAGAAGACTCTTCTTCCTCATAATCTTCTGGGGTTGGAACTGGGTTTTGTGTCTCCTCAAACACAGGCTCTTCTGAAGGGGGAGGTGGGGGAGGCGCATCTGAAACTGAAAGATAAGAAATGAACAGGAGACTCAAAGACCAGGACTCCTTTAGATGGGAAGGTCATGCAAGCTCATGGACCCATGCAGAAAGCGCAAGAGGTAAATTATGATATATATGTTTGAATGGTTTACTGTGTGAAAGAAACAGTGATTGAAGTTTTTCCTAATATTCACACAATAATGCACCTATATGAAATATAACAATGCAATCAACCTGTCTTTAATATATCATACTACAGGACTGTTTTGTATTACCTATGTATTGTATGTTGGGGTGTAATAGTACACTCAGACTCAGACAAGAAGTACTTTTATTCCCAAAATAAAGTCAAACTTATTTTTGATTTGATAATAATGTTTAATTCTGTATCAGGGGTTAGCTTGCACTGATTACATACTGAACGCCAATAAAAAAAACCCCAATTGGTTTCTTTATAAACGTGAATGCTCATGTGGGTTGCTGACATTAAAATTAGACTGTGTCCTATGGTGTGATATCAAAAATGGGAAAAAAAAACCCTAAACACAAATAACATGAGAAATGTATCAAATACCCTGAGTGAGGTTTACCTTCAATATTTTTTTTTACACTTTTTTCAAACTATAGTACACATTGATGTGTCGACTACCCATATATCTACACTAATATGTAAAACTCTTAAAAAGGAGGGCTGTATAAAAAAAAACTGATTCAATTTGAAGTTATCAAAATTATTATTTATTAGCAATTCACATGTCTAAGGACTTCATTTGGACCATTTTAAAAGAGATTTTCTCAATATTTAGATTTTTTGCCCCCTCAGATTGAAGATTTTCAAATAATTGAATGTCAGCATTATATTGTCCTATGTATTTGGCAGAGAAAGCTTTTTATTTGTTTTGTTGTGTAGGGTCATATATAACATTACCATAAGACTTAAATTTAAATCAATTGACGGCAGCATTGAAACCTGGATATATTTTCATGCTTTCTTGCAATGAGTCGTCACATGTATGAGTAACACGTGTATGAGTGCGTCTCTGAATGCAGGAGGGTCTCATCAGAGAAGCTCAAAGCCACTTACTGGTTTCCTGTACGCGAGCCACAAAACCCGTCAGTGGAAGCTGGGGTGTGATCTGCAGTACGGAGGGGGGAGGGGGGGCCACTGAGGCTAGTCCACAAGACCACAAAAAGCACAGAGAAACAGGAAGGGGGGTAATGTGTGAAAGTGAATGTGAAAGGGAAAAACAAGGCAGTAGGCAGTTAGTTTAGTGTGCAAACACTGTCTGACAGGAAGTGGTCACCTTTGAGCAGAAAGGATGAAGGTTGAATCTACACCAGACAGGGAGTTCAAAAACTAACCCGTTTATACATTAATGCACTAATCTAAGTGTGTTAACTGCACATTAAGAACCCGAGGACAAAGGATGTTACTACATATGAATGTGGTAAAGCAAAGATATGGTGTGTCAAATACAAATGTTAACAGAGTAAGCTGCAGGTAGGGGGTCCATGATGTACTCCGTCTCAGAGCAAACTGCCTTATCACCAGAAATGTTCTGAAAGACAACTACATAGAGAGAGCAGTACCTTGGTTCTGATTGTAATGGGGCCCTCCGTTTTGCTGGCTGGGGGGCATGGAATTCTGACCCGAGAACGAGGGTGTACGACGATACGGCAGCGAACCCCCCACTGTGGGTGCGATCTGCCTAGGGACAGGCCTGTTCATGCTGAAGAACTGAGGACCACCTGCATGAACAACACAGTCATGAGATGGAAGTAAACACTGACTGCAGACTGAGCACATTGACAAACATACCACCTTTCTCTACTAACAATAAATGAGGAGAGTTCTCTACAGTCAGACCATTCAAAGCCAAGCATTTTGACAGCGACCATGAATGTCATGAATACAACATTTAAACTAAGGTTTTCTCACTAGATCTTCTTGGTGTGGACCAAAGTACATTTGACGACAAAACAATTTCACAAGGATGGTTTGCAATAGCTAGGAACAATCTGGCCTAATTTGGGTAATATTTTTTAATAAAATGCTGTACGAGAAACACTCTTCTTTTTTGGCATTTTTGCCTTTATGATGACAGGACAGATTAGAGCTGACATGAAGTTAAGTGAGGGGCGGGATCAGTAAAAGGTCCTTGAGTAGGGATTCAAATGTAAGGAAAGCTTGCCCACAAGGCTATTAGTACCAACTGGAATTATATCTTTTTCTAAACCAAAAAACCTGCAAACATTTGTAACAAACTAACTTTTTAATAAGCATAATAGTGGTGACATTGAAGTAATGTCATCATGATGTACTTAAGTTGTCAAAAGTAAAAAGCTTAATAAATTAAGTTGTGTTTACTTGAAGAATATCATAAGTAATAATAGTACAATTTTGCAGGCCACAGAGCTTATTTTCTGCAATAATCCAAAGGTCAATGGAAAAATCCTACTGGGTTTTTGTCAGGGGAACCAGGTTGATGCTAACGCCTAAACTTATGCAATCACTGCAGGATCCCATAGAAATGTCAAAGGCGATTAATCAGCTTGTATTTAAAAGGGGTCATCGGATACCCATTTACCAAAAGTTTTTATGATTATTAAATGAAAAGTCTATAACACACTACCCTGTCAAAATGAACTCTGTTTTCATAAGCCATTCTAGTCCATGTTGCTTTAAATGCTAATGAGCTCTGCTGACCCCGCCTTTCTCTTCTGTGGAGTGACAAGCACACCATAGAGGTAGATGCCCCATTCGACCACTCCAGATATGTTGACCCATCAGGGAACGGTCAACTTTACATCAATCACCGTAACAATCAAGCCACATACAAGCATATAACTTGCTGTTGTAGACTCACACAGTGAGATCAATGGTTCCAAAATGGCAGATACGTATCGTGGCCCATAGACACAGCTGATAATGTGGCATCTAGGCATATGCGTGTATATATCTATGGAGCAGACTGTAAACTTCAAGCGCAAAAATAACGAACTAGCACATTATTAAAAAAAGGCGACTTGCAAAGATGAATAAAAACCCTTAAACTCACTACTTCTGTAGATTAAGCTGAACCACGAGTGATTCACACAAACACTGGTGCATTGAGGCAGATCGGGAATACAAAATGCATACAATACATTCAAAATGAAAGTAAAATTCCCTGCACCGGAGTGGACACAATGGTCGACTGATGACAGCTCACTCAGTGTGGGTCAAATGTACGGTGGTCTTGTCAATCAACTGTCATAAGAGTGCAGAACTACTTCATTCTGCCAGAAATCTCAGAACAGCCTGATTTGAGAAAGAGGATTAAAAAAAAAAAAAAAAAAAAAACTGGGTGGATTTTTATCATTATAGGATGGATGTTCACACACACATTTGTGTTCAAATTTTGCATTTGGTGACTGCTTTAAGTAACATGACACTCAAAAATTGCAACAAGTAATCTTACAAAGTTTAAAGAACTATTGTATCCAAGCAAATAGTTTGCGGAGACATCCTTTTTCTCTGCCAGAGAGGTTGCTGTGGTATTCTATCAATGATTAAAACAGCAATGTTTGAGTTGGAACAAACAATAAAACGATGTGTAAAAACAGCCTGAGAGACTCATGAGAAAGCAAAATGAGTGGGAAAAAAAAAAACTACAACAGAATAATGTGATGCATCAGCAGGTGGGGAATGAAACAAGGGCAGAAGCTGTGACTGATGGGCTGGAAATGGGCCGGACAGTGGCAGACTCACCTGTCCCAGGGTTGGTGCTGGATGTAGCACTAGCTTCAGTTGAAGCAAGGGGTGGTTCAGAGGGAGGAGAGCCATTATCTGAGGTCACAGAGCTCTCAGTGGAGTCGGGGTGAGTGGGGAGAGAATTGGGGATTGAGGTGGGGTTGGCTGAGGGCTGTGTGGGGGTTAAATTAGAGGACGTAACAGAAGGCTGAGCAGAGTTAGTTGGAGCTGAGGGTGTGCTGGTACCAGCAGCTTGAGGGAGAGGGAAAAAAAAGGAGAGAGGGAGGAAACCAAATGAGAAATGCTTTTGCATTTCACTTAAAGGGAACTACTGTGGGGCATGCCAGGAAGAAGTATACTTTTATTTAGTTTTTGTACACATATGCAAGCACTTGTGCGGTTACAAAAATAGAATGGTTCGCATTCTGTTTTGCTGAAAAAAGTGTCGTGCACTGTGCATACCCTTAAAAATGCATAAAAACTATAGCATGCTTCAGCCTTAAGTATCATAGAACATGATCGTAAAAAGACTAAGCCCTAATAAAACACATCTTCAAGTATGACTAGAATCTTCCAGACAGGTGCGTTTAAGATAAGCTCTGCAGAACAGGTCTGGATGTACATGCAAATTTCATTCAAAAAAACAAAACAAAACCTTGTTTCAGTCATTTGACAGTAAAGACTGTAGTTCCTGAGTTTCACCCATTTAGAGTTCAGCCAAAAAAAAAAAGTAAACATTTACTCATTTCATTCAAGATGCTTTTCAATGCACAGAAGTAAACAGTAAAGTGAAAAATGTGAAAAGTACCATAAAAGTAGTGTATTATATTTAAATTGTTCCTGTAGCTCCAACAGCAGTGCATGGCAGTGCAGATCGATTCCCAGAGCATACATAGGAAATGCATTGGACTGCAAACAACTGTAATTAGTTGCCTTTATCATCAAATGTTTTTGGCTGAACTATCCCATTATTGTTTTTAGCTTTTGAAGCTTGATTTCAAGACAGTTATTAGCTCATACTAAGCCCTTATAATAATAGATTTAAAAAAACAAATGACCACAGTAGGGCTGTGCAATTATTTTTCTAATCGCAATTACATCATTCAGTGTAAATTGTAATAATCATGATTAATAAAATTCAAGGGCATAATCAACAATTATAATGTGTCTCATAATCACACAGCCCTAGACTACAGCCAGACTACAAATGGCATGCGTGTTAAGTATGCTTTCTGTGATGAAAATGTCACCTGGAAAGGCGCTGGGTGGAGAGGGTGTGGGCACAGCGATGGGAACACCCACACTGCCACTGCCGCTGTTTTCACGACTGCTGCTGCGACTGCTGGGATGACTGCCGCCACTGCTTCCACTGCTGAACACACGCTACAGATTACAAACCTCACCCTACACGTGTCTCATGTTACACACTTACTGACATCAAAACACACACTCAGAAACAAAAAAACCTGATGAATCACAAGTTCTCTCAAACACACATACATCTTGCAAACAAAAACACAGACAGATACATACAGTAGATAAACCAACAGCTTACACATGACAGACATGTACTTCTGTGTCTATGGCATAAAGAACATGATATAGCAACATTTGTGAGTCACAGAAAGAACGGAGATACAACAGCAGAGACTTATTGGGCCAGAAGAAGCACACTCCTACTGAATGCACAAATGCTGAGCATGTGGAGCACAGACTGCATGAGATCATGTGCTTGTGATGCAGAAAAAAGAGCAAGAAGAAATCCACAAATCAATCAGTAAAGAGATAATGGTCCTTGGGATACTTTTTGAGATGAAAAGAAACACTAGGCAAATATAGAGCTGAAGCGGCTGACAAGACATGAATCAAACGGCTGAAGAGAACTGAATGAACTGCCAGCATCTTTAGAATTAGTAGCAATAAATTATCTTCTTAGTCCACATAATAGATATGAACCTAACTGATTTTAAACTAAAAAATCTGACCTTGTAATTTGGATTAGTGTTCTTGTAGCTACATAACGTTAAAGTTGAACCACTGATGGCAGATGGAGTATTAAGATGATGGTTTTCATCCAAAATATCTTAAATTGTGTTTCTGTGGCATTAATCACATACCCGTGAAAGCTTTGTTCATCTTCAAATCTGGGGGAGGAATAACCCTTTAAATTCACCCTTGTTGGTTTATAAAATGATGGAAAGGAGATTTGGACCCAACACAGACAGGACTCAAAATCTTCATCCTTAAAGTGCAACAATTCACATGTGTTCACATGTGCTACCACAGAGCTAAAGCTCCAGCAACTTTAACTTCCTGTAGCCTTTAAATGCAAAAACTCTGTTTGCAAAGTATTTGATATTTAAAGTATTCTCAAACTTGAATTGGAATATATTTAGATCATCAGACCTTCTGAACTTCAGCAGGGCACAAACGTTATTATTTTGTCCAAGAGGTTCAATACCACTTCCAAATGGCAGACAGATGGGAAAGGGCTGGAAAAAAAGAGGCGGTGGTAAAAAGCATATGGCAGGTAGGGGTGTGAACCTACACTGGTCTCACGGTTCGGTTCGATTACGGTTATTATGTCATCGATTCGGTTCAATACGATATCTCGATGCATCACGATGCACTGCATACTCAATTTTAATTCACATGGATATTATTTTAATAAACACAAACAGTCAGATATATCAACTAAAACTTTAATTTTACCTTCTCAATGAAAACACACTTCTTGAA
>JAUMHR010000056.1:6230319-6244856 GCA_032361145.1 Enteromius fasciolatus
GCCTAATGCGATTTAGAAATTGCATGTGCTTAAATTGCGTTTTTTTTGCGATTGCGATTAATTGCACAGCCCTAGTAAAGACCCTTGGAAACCCTGAAGAAGGCTGTTTTCTCAGGTTCTATAAATTCAATATTGTTGCAATGCACTGAATAGTGAGTAACTTGGAAATATGGGCGAGTAACCCAGTCTGCTTCAGAACGTCGAACAAGTTTTGGAGGCAACAGTACAGTTGAGTCACTATGCTCTTTAGCCTAATGAATCAAGATCTAACACTAATGAGTTTCTCCAAATAAATAAATTCTGTTTTTTGCCAAACCATCTTCTCAGGGGAATATGTAAAACTCTGCGTCTTCTCAACTTGGATTTGAAGCCAAAAGAAAAGTGTGTGTCACATTATCTCCATGGCTGCCATTAAAACAAACATTCTACAAGGGCGTCCCCACCTCCCAAGATTCCATTAGGATTCAGAGCAGACCACTCATTTACATCATCCAAACATGGATCCAATTACAACTGGGACTCTCCTCAGCAAGAGATAATCGAAACAAGCTGGACTGGAATGGATACAATAGCCCACCAAAAAACACACACCTTAAACATGTAAAAAACTGCCCACAGGCTTGTCATCTCCACCTTTCTCTCAATAATCCAAGCACTGACGCTACAGGACTAAAGCCAATTGCTGATGCTCACAGACTCAAATCTGACATGCAGGCCTGGAAAGCTTTCTTAAGGGAATGAAAGCAAGCATATGAATTAGCTGATAAAGCAGCAACTGATGTGATGAATCCAAACAGTCTGACATCTCTTTAATTAACAAAACTATACAAGCACATGCAAACCCTGACTCCTTCCTTATTCTTCCTTTCAAGCTCTGATCCTTTAAAAGTTACCTTAACGGCATTTTTAGGCATCAAAGGGATGTTCTAGTGGTTGAACGGATCGTAGTTGATCAATGATCAGTACAGACCAAGCCTCGTGGTTTGGCACACATGTGACCTACGGATTAATTGCAAAACATAACCATAATAGATGCGCATTTACACACACAAGCAAAAGAAATGGTTATACTATTCGCACACTGTTGTCCGTCGTGCAAATTTGATACTCATTCAGGCAGAGAGGTGCATTTCAGACTGCGCACTAACACAGAACTGAACACTCTTTCCCATCTCTCTCACTCCCTCGCCTATGACAAAATACTGACCTCGACAATAATTCTGCTAAATGCAGTCTGTTATGAATGAGAACAGCTTAAAATGAAATCGGATATACCTGCTGCTGTCATGCTCATCAAACAACAAATAAGTTATCTATATTTAATTTATACAGTGAGCAATAGTAGTATATTTTTATTTAAGGCCATGTCAGCATCTTAGGCTATTTTTATGGCAATTCTTTTTTATTAAATATAACAAATACAATAAAATCCACCAAGGATTAACATTAAAAACATAAAAATTTGAAAACTTTTGTACTTTATACAGCAAACACTACGCAGTGTTATTTAACATTTAGTTAATTCATTTCTGTACATGAATATTATGTTATTTTAAAAGTAAGTTTTTTCATGCTGATCCGAAATCAAGCAATGTTGCTGTAAACCTCGCTAAAAAATATTGCCATGAACTGCTAAGCAATAGCATGCATCAGTGCTGAGAATCATCGAGATTTTGTCTTTTGGTTATCGAAGGATATATCAGCTTCAGGGATAGGCTCAGCACCTGAAGAGCACAGTGGAATGGAACTGAGAGATGGCTTTATGTTATGTTTGCAGGTGACTTAACACTGATTTCTGGATGATTTCAGACAGACTGACTGGAAAGTGAGCAAGTACTACATAATAATATTTATTTTATTTTAATATGATTTCAAATGCACATATTAAATATTATTTAAATATAAACTGGAGTGTGTTAAATTAGTGCTGTCAAATGATTAATTGCTATTAACTGCATGCATAATAAAAGTTTGTGTCTACATAATGTTTTTGCAATGCAATTTTTTTCTGAAACGTACACATGCATGTGTGTTTTTATATACACTTAATAAATACATTAAAATAAACACAGTATATGTACATATATTATGTAAACACAAACATTTATTATGGATGCCATTGATTATTTGACGACATTAAAGACAGCTTAAAGATGGTTTAACGGTAGGCTATTTTTTTTATTATTTAACGTGCTTTTTATTAACCATTAGTCACTCACTCTTCTAAAATATCTGCATCATCAATTAAACAAAAATAAAACAACAATGGTAAACCACTAAAACGGACCATAATGTGAATCACTGCACTAAAACGTTCATTTTAGTACATTAACAATTCACAAATACAGATATGACTGGAGCACAGAAGTAAATGTTAGATAAGAATTTTGAAGAATTCCTGAGAACGACTGACGTGAGCGTTCAAGCACGATACATATCCCAGTAGTGATTTACACTATACAGAAAATCTGAGTTCAATGAAGCTGTAATGACACATGACATCAGTATGGAAGACTTCCAGTAAGCCTCCAGCAGTCTGTCAGATTCCTCCTGCACTTGTTCGCTATGATCACGAGTAACAGAAAGTGTCACCCGTCTAAAAATGTGTAAAAACAAAGGATGAGTTGACTTGGAGAGCGTTAATAGATGTTTTACTCGCGTGGAGAAACAGAACAAAGTTTCCCACTGCGAGATTATCGTGTAACGTCAATCACTATTATCGACTGCAAATCTGAGCGCATCTCTCGCAAAGTCTTCGCTTAGTTCACAGCTTCAACTCAAAGTGCTGTAAACTTTTATGGTTCATCTGAACCGCGGAACGCCGCAGTTGCGTGCCTGCATTTGGTAACGTTAGTTAGTGCTCAGTTCAACAGATGATCAACAGCCTGCACATAGACACTAACAGCTCCGTCTCCACACATCAACTCCAAAAACACCGCGTATGTGAATCGTTTCGCAACGCTTCGCCTGCTCACCTGTACGTAGTTACTTTCGCAGTATTCGGCGACTCTTTCGAGGTTGGTGAAGCTGTCCAGTAACGCTCTGCGACCCGCTGGGATTTCCTCCTCCAGCAGCATCTGCAGCTCCGCCATCTTTACATCCCTCCACGCGCCCGCCTCGCGCAACCAGCGACAGGAAGTACAGCGGCTTCACCTCCCGCGGAGCCAGGGAAGCGCGTTAACCTATCCTACTATAGTCAAGAGTTTGCGTATTAAAGTTAATGATCTTGCGTATATAATATAATATAATAAGTATCTATTCCATAACCTTACCATATTCTACATTTAAATGTAAAAATATTTATTACTTGTTAAAAGTAATAAAAGTGTTGTTTTTGAAAGTAGTGTCATACCAACACTCTTTTAAAAGTTATAAAAATTTAAAACCATTATACCAGTCTTCAGTGTCATATGATCCTTCATAAATCAGTCTACTGCTGATATTGTGCACACTTATTTGTTATTATTATAAATGTTGAGAACCGTTTGGCTGCTTAATATTTTCATAGAAACTGTGATGAAAGTTCAGAACAGCAGAATCCAACTGAAATAGAAATTGTTTTGTCATTTTTTTAACTAACAAAATAAATGTATAAAATCTTACCTGATTTTATATATATATATATATATATATATATATATATATATATATGTGTGTGTGTGTAAGCATATTAAAGCATTGCAGTATATGAAATAATGTTTGATACAGTTATTAATGAAAGTTAAGTTCTACCTTTATTAAAGGAATAGTTCACCCAAAAATGAAAAGTCTGTCATCATTTACCCACCCTCGTGTAGTTCCAAATCTGTATGAATTTCTTTGTCCTGACGAACACAAAGGAAGATATTTCAAAGAAAGTTTGTAACCAGGCTGTTTTGTTCACCACTGACTTCCATAGTAAGAAGAAAAAAATACTACGGAAGTCAGTGGTGACCAAAACAGCCTGTGTTCGTCAGTACAAAGAAATTCATACAGATTTGGAACTACACGAGTGTGAGTAAATGATGACAGACTTCATTTTTGGGGTGAACTATTCCTTTAACCTGAATGTAAAGCAGCAGAGAAACAAACCTTAATCACTATGTATTTCTTCCTCTCATTCCTCGTTTTTTTCCCCTGACAACCACAATGAATCTTTAATTAAATCAATTATCACACATAATATAAGCTGAAATAATGCATTACTCCTCATCTACTGAAAAGATGCACTTTTCTGTCTCCCATTCCTTTGGAAATTGCGCCCCCTGTCTAGTCATAACGTTACAGTTATCGTCAGGAATTTTTTCACTCCTTTAATCTCTAGTTAGCAACAACAGTATTAATAATTCAGTCTGTGGTATGATTTGTGTGTGTGTGTATAGATGCTCTTTAATGATGCATTTATTTGTAAAGGGGTGTATTTTTTATTGTTGAATAGTTATATTATAAATTCAGTTCCATAGAATCCATAGACAAGAAAAATCTATTATAAAAAATAGATCAAAATTAATTTCAACACACAACAAAAGTATTTACGAAGCTCAACGAAAAAGTATATTTGTATGTTATAGTCTCTACAGTATATAACAAGCTCAACAACAAAGTAATATACAAAATGTTTACTTCAAAGCGTTTAGCACAAAAAAAATTCTGTTCATTGATGAATGTAAATGATGTATCGGTGTTTCAGGTTGCCAGCTCATTTTTCTCATCATGACGTGGATACTCCTCCACCTCCATCGCCATTAAAAACTCTAAAGACAAGAGTAATTATGTTAGGATGTGGTTTATAGAGAAACAAGACAAGTGAAAACAGGCACATGAAGAGAAAAAATAACACACACACACACTCACTCACTCTGGTCTACTTACCTTCAGTGTAGTCCATGTCGGGTCGTGTAGAAACAAACACCCAGGCCAGCCCAACCAGAAGAGCTACGACCAGGTTTACCACAATCCAGGGCTGTAGAATCTGATGTTCTGAACCCGGGGGCCTAAACAACAACCACTGCATGTCATTTAGTGCTACAGATCTATTTCACTTATGTAATGATACATCGATTGTTGCAGTAATGTTTTAAGGATATTATGTTGGATTACATTACGCCTAGCTTGACAAACTCACCAAAGTGTTTCATTGGCTGTAGGGTAGAGATGTATACGATCACTAGTCATCTGCTGGCTCAGAGACAGGATGAGAGCAGCAAAGTATACTAGGACAAAAAATACAGGAGGTTGATATCAAAAATATTATTGTGTTGTCAGAGGTTTTTTAATTTAAGTAATTTTGTTGTGTGTGTGCATTATTAGTCATTTAAACGTCTATATGGTTAATTATAATAGCTCTGGTTATTTGTGTTGATAAAATTCATTGATTTTTTACGCACAGAAGGAAGCAAGAGCCGCTGGATCAAGAGTGAGAAATCCTCGAAGAGCCATGGATGCTTTGGCCAGATTCACCCTGATGTAAAGAGGGTACAAATAATTCACTCAGAACATTTATTTTGTCAAATGACATGAGCTACATTTTCAAACACTCAAGTCATAATATTATGATGACAGATACAAACTGGGATTTGCAAACACATAGTGGTTTGTGGGTTGATGAAAACATAATTAAATAATGTGAAATAATTAAATCATGAAAATGTAGAATACAACTTTAAAATAAAATGTATGAAAATAAAGCGGTTAATAAAATAAATGAAATATTTTCTTAAAAAGGACTTGTTTCAGTGATTTAGATTCGACTCTTTCTTTTGAGAGACAATACCTTGAAAATTAAAGGTCATTTTCAAAAATGCATAATAGGGCCATATTATGCTTTTTTAATAAAGCACAATCTAATAGGTAGAAAATGTAATTTATTATTAGTTTCCAGCCATAGCTGTATCTCTTCTAGTCACAACCCATGAACAATGATCATGCAAAAATATTGTTAAAGTACTACTGACTTCAATTTTTTTTAATCTAAATGTCAAAGGGGAGGGGCTGACAAACATGTATGAGGATCCCCTGCAAAAATTGTAATCAATATATTTCCTCATTTGAATACAATTTTAAATAGCTTGGAGCATGATTATGTATTATGTATTGGGTTGTTGCTTATATTGACACCTGCTTGTGCTTTGCATCCACACACCTGTCAAAGGCAGACACAGTGCTGATGGCCAGCAGGAGGTAGAGCAGAGACTGTGCTGGGTAAGCCAGACTGTGGTACTGCTGGAGAAGGTTATGCAGAGTGGTCATCTGCTCTCCAGCTAACACATACACAACAATGATATTCCACACCGCATATCCTGCCAGAAACCCATGAGAGAACAGTCCAATGATCCTAAACAGAAAACAACAGCAATTTTAGCAGCCGAGTTCAACAGTGAAGTCAACAAGCACTAAAATGAAAACCACATGAAAAGGACACGGTCATAATGAGTACTCGACAAACTAGAGCATTGGTCTCAAACTCAATTCATGGAGGGCCACAGCTTTGAACGGTTTAGCTCCAACCAGATCCAAATCACACCTGCTTGGAAGTTTCTAGTGATCCTGAATTAGTAGGCCTTGATTAGATGGATCAGATGTGTTTGATTAAGGTTGGAGCTAAACTGTGCAGAGCTCAGATGGCCCTCCAGGAAGTGAGGTTGAGACCAATGAACTAGACTCTTTGAGATCATTTCCCAACCAAACCCACCTGAAGCCGCTGTGGACCCTCATGGCGACATCTCGTGTATTCCACACTGGCCTGACTTCCATGTATTCCTCCATATGGTCACGGGATAAATTCAAACGATCAGTTGCCTGGAAACGGCCTGGGTCAGAGGTCATATATTATCTTATTTTATTGACTACATACTATATATATATATATATATAGATAGATAGATAGATAGATAGATAGATAGATTTTTTTTAAATAATCAAACGATTAATCACATCCAAAATAAAAGTTATGTAGATAATATATAGTCTATACTGTGTATATTTATTATGTATAAATAAATACAAACACATACATGTATATATTAAAGAAAAACATGGTAGGTTTATGTATTAAATATATTTTTATATAATATAAAAATACAATGACATAAATACATAAATAAATACCAAAAGAAAAAAAAACTTTTATTTTGGATGTAAATAATCATTGTTAATAATTTGACAGCACTAATATATATTTTTATATATATATTTTTATTTTTTTTTTTTTTTTTTTTTTTTTTTGACATAAATCAGATATATAAATATAGGATCTGCATCCCTAATCCTACCCAATACCTAAACTTAACAACATCCTTATTGATTAATAAACAGCAACAAGTTTATTAAGGCAAAGGTTGTATTTAAATGATTTGTTAATAGCAAGAATTGGACCTTAAAATAAAGTGCAACCAATATATAATTGTTAGCACACTTATGTATAATGATAGAACTGTATCACTACATGCATATATCTAAAATGAAACTCACGGTTCTTTTCCACAAACACTTTTCCGATTGGATGACTGTGACCCAGAGGGGCTGAGAATAGAGAGCGCTGAGATATGGGCGCATGCACATCAGTGATGATGTCATCCTCCTCCACACCAAGCTCATTATGAGACTGGTTTTCCATCATCTTAGTCTTCCTTCAAAAAGAAGTGGACATAATTCTCAGTAGAAAAACCAATACAATCACAACTGCTATGAAACTACTGCATTTAGGTAGGTGCCTAAAATACTTACATGTATATATTTAAACTATTTAAATATACTTAATATATATAAACCGTATTATTCAAAAGCATGTGTACACACACTTTTATTTTGGATGCGATTAATTGCAATTTACACTAGATGTATTACCTTTTTTTCTCTCTTTCCCTCTCACCTTTTTCTCTTGCTTTTTCTGGTGACTTCTTCATCATCTGTATGAGGATCTTGAACATCACCATTCGGAAGGTCCTGTTGTTCGCTCTCATCTTTTAAAACAATGAAATCAAGAACAACGAATCAAAAAATAAGTAACATCCATAAATGAAATGTGAACGTTATTAACATAAATTATTTACCAAAAGTATGCGCCTTCTTTTTCTTCTTCTTCTTCTGTGGTGGATTTTCTTGAGGCTCAGGGGTTAGCGTCTCTCTGCGGCTCTCCAGACCCTCCATTTCTATAGCTGGCTCGGGCCCTGCTGTCGTTTATTGGGGGTTATACAAATATAAAGGATGCAAATGCTGCAATATTCTACATATTTAAACCTGAAAGAAAAAAAGCAACTACAAAATTTGTGTTTGTATTTGAACTATTCCACTGGCTACCTGCAGAGGTAGCTGTTACACCAACTGACTACATTTAAGTAGCCTTCATAAGAATGTATTTGTCCAGCAGCAAACATTAAAATGATGCAACATCATTTGTGTATGAATCTAGATAGCAAATGTGATCTTGTTAAAATCAAATAAGGCATTTATAAGTGCATTACCTTGTGGTTCCTCAACTTCATTGAAGTCCTTTTTGATTTTCTTTTTCTTGGGTTTGACACTTGGCATTTTGTCTATGTTAAAGGTAGAAAAAGAACAGTCAGCTTTGTACAGTTTACTCTAGTCCTTTATAGTAATTAGAAATCCAAGTACAATAGAAACTATTACAGGATGTGGGGTTACTAAGGCTAAGCCAAATAATATAATGGGTTTTATTTGAACTTCCTTTTCACATATTCTGATGTTCAACAAGGATAACTGACCGCTGGTGTCTTGACGTCACACACCCGAAAATCAGGACTGAATAGAAACAAAACAAAGAAAACGACACCCACTTTTTACAAATGAAGTCAATGTGTAGTGTTTGTGTGTGAGCATACAGTGAGCTTTAAATGAGCTTCATGCTGGATATAGCACTTTACTGAGAGATTACGAGGCCACTTAGGTAACCAACACTGATTGAACTGCTTCTTTCTGCTTGACATAATGCTCACATCTGATTAGATTTAAATATTTTAGATGAGGTATTTATTTTAGATCTGATATATATATGTATACTAGATAGATAGATATATTAGATGATGAATAGACATATAGATAGATCATTCTACTGTAAGTCACTAAAAACGTGTTCAAGTATCTACAGTGTCCAGACCATGCAAGTTTTTGAGGTGATTTAAGTGATCCATGTGTGGTTATACCAGATTATAAACAGGTCACGTGGTAGCATAATTATGCATACATATATGACTACATACACAAGACAAGAGGCTAGTTGATAATAGCGAAAATATTATGTTAAAGAGGTGAATAGTAAGTGTGAATTTTACTAGTGTGAAGTCTATCACTTGTACATGTCAACAGAACATTCAACTAACTCTGACAGATTTATATTACCATTCAGGTCATATAGATTTATCAGTATAGGTTACAACAAAATCTTACACAGCTCGCTCTAATAATTCAAACAAAAAGACATGAATTTTACACATTTACGCACAATTGCTCAATACGCACTCTTGGTCTTTATCTTGAACACATATCAGTCAAAGCTCGTGCTGTTTATCTTTAATGGATGATGCTAACAATCTGCTATAATCCTGAGTGGCATAACTTACTGTTTGTTTTCTTCCCATTCTTGTCTGGCTGGAGTCGTGGCGCAGGAGCTGTTGGTGTGAGATGAGGAGAGTCTTGGCTGTGCCGTCAGGCTGTCTAATCCTGAGCTTAATCCTCACAGACGTGCATCTGCCAAGGAGGGAATTAGTGTGGCATAGATCGGTGAGTAAGGACAGCCCAAGAGAACCACACACACCAGGACAAAACCCCTTACACGCACCGTTAACTACTGCTGTTACATGATACACATTATTCTGCACATATACAAACAAAGTGAAAAGAATATAGATTTATAAAAGATTTATTTTGAAAAGGGATTCTTTTTCTCCCTCAAGGATATGCCAACATAATAGAATATAGCATGACAATATATAAAAATGCATAATAGATGACAGAAAGGGCACATTCAAATGTGATAACATGGTATTTTTTATGAAGGAAAAAAAAACATGAACACTTTTATTCAACCCCTTGATCTTCAAGACATTCTGCATTGGATAAGAAAACAATTCAAACAAAGCATCTGTAATTAAAGAACACTTTTAATGTACATCTGGGCTCAAAAAATTAATGTACAAAATTATTCAGCCCCCAAAAGACACATTTTGGAGAGAATATTTTTATTCTTTACAACATCTAATAAATGTTGCCTCTAAGGGCACCTCTCTCCTCTTAAAGCTCAGCCCAGAAGTTTTAGATGTATAGCCTACTATTGAATAATTGTCCTGCAGCTCAATGATTATCATTTTCAGTCTCTTTATTGAAGGCATCCCAATCTCTGATACTTCAGAGGTACTTCATAGAATCTATAATGTGCTTTACACTGGACTGCTCCACCATCATGTTTTACTATGGGAATGGTCTTCTGCTGCTCATAAGCTTTGCCTTTTTTACACCAGACATGGGTCCATTAGTCCAAAAAGTACAGTTCAATCACATTCTAAAACATTTAAAACAGTTTCGTTTCAATTCTGGTACAATTTGTATTTTTTGTGAAGAGTGGCATTCGGTAAGGTGTCCTGACATGAAGGCCATGTTTGTATAGTGCTCTTCTGATACACTACATTGACTTGTTTCTTCATCAGGGGCCTGTTCCATAAAACAAGTTTACCAAATAAGCCAGGCTTTTGACAGATAGTCTAACTTATTTCAAACCAAATTAACTGGCAATAAGTCAGACTGAAATAAACCTAACTTATTTGGTAAACTTGTTTTATGGAACAGGCCCCAGGTCATCTTAGTAATTCTAGGTTTTTTCTCAGTTGTCTAATCAGACATTGTATTGCCTTGATGATGTTGTGTTTTCTGTTTAATGCCATTAGCGTTTTTCTGGTTCAACACATTTTAAACCTAAGAGTAAGGCTATACATTTTGTCTCTAGGAACTTTTAGATTGAGTATTTTTTTAGACAATTTTTATTTATTTTTTTCTGCAACTTTTTAAGCAATGCTGTCATCAACATGCTACACAGGGTGAGACACAGGGCCCATGACCAATCTAAAGTATCCAAATAGAATTCACAATGGAATGGAATGCGCTCAAGCAACGTTGCTTAAAAAAAGCTGCCTGGCAAAATTGTTTAAAAATTTGCCCTGTGTATCATCAGCCTTAGTGACTTGAAAATCATCTTACAGCCTTTTGTAATGATATTTCTTCTCTATAGCTTTTGTATGAGCTTATTTGACTTTATTTTGGCCATATTTGCAACTCAGCTTTAGCACATACATGGGTCCAAAAATAAAGTCCAAAATATTACAATATATATTGACATCATACTTGTGTAATATGCCACATTTACATTTAGCAGACACAAAACTGCTTCTATACTATAAACAGTTGAAATCACCAGAAATAAGCCTTTATGGAACTCATAAAACATTACTGAAGATCCATGAGGCCTACATTTTTGTTTATAGTATATGCACATATGTACTTGTACTGTATGTAAAATGATAATCCAGACAATTGCTGGTGACCAAGTAATTGCACAAACAGGATTTTACTCAGGTGCTCACATGAAAGTTAATTTTTTCTAAACTACAAAGGCATTTTTTTATTAAAACATTAATTAAAACCAAAATTCAAAAAGTCCCTTGTTTGTTCTTATGCATGTCTGTGCATCATGGATGATCAGGAGCAAACCAGCTGGCAGGAATCCACTGTGGTTCTTCTTGAGCATGTTGTATGGCCGTGAAAAGATCCATGCATGAATCTTGCAGATCATCGTTCACAATCACACAGTCAAAATACTGACGGTACTCGACCTCCATAGTCCTGCTTGCTTCCTCAATCTCCTCAAAGTCTTTGTCCTGAGAAAACCAGAGGGTCATATCCAGAATTCATGAACACACTCTTTACTTATGTTCATAGTAGCTGCTATCAGAAACAAATGTCAGAAATATCTAATACATGTCTTACATAGAAATATCTCTTGATGTATCTATTGGAAAGAAAATGTGGGTCTTTTCTTGTCTGCTTCATGCGGGCAGGAGACGGAGGCCGCACATATATGATATAGGGCTTCAGCTTCTTGGTTCTGACTGAATGGATGCACTGGAATAAACAGATATGTGCATATGCATCACTGTATGCAACGAAACTAATAATAAACATTAAAAAAACATAAGAAGATACACCTACATGAGGTTCGAGGTCAACAACACATATTTTTCCATTGTCCAAAACATCCTGGACTGAGTCTAAGCTGGTGCCGTACATATGTCCGTTATGCTCTCCATACTCAAGAAATCTGATGATTGTTAAACACACAATAAAAAAAAAAACACCCCAGAGTAAGCTGAATCACAAGAACAGATTGTTAACTATATATTTAATTGTTTTAAAAATAAGCAATAAGTTTACTTGTGATTAACCACCATGTACGCAAACACTTCCTTGGTCACAAAGTGATATTCACGCCCATTCTTCTCACCCATTTTCTGGGACCGTGTTGTGTCTGGAGTAAAAACAAGAGAAAAGTTACCATCCGAACGTTTGTTAAATAATTTCATACATTCTGTTAACCTCAAACACACATACGCTCTTTAAAATCCAGCCTTGCAAAACATTAAGATATTTTTTTCCTGGTTTTATAAAAAAACAGTAACTTCAAGTCAGAGGATAAAGGGATGGATCACATACGGGATATTGGTCCCTGGTAAGTATTAGGGTTGATTTTGATTAGCTTCCTGCGTAGTTCATTTACACCAACTCCCGATGGCCCTGTGAAAACATGAAAGCGTATTTAATGAGACAAATTTAAAGCAGCCAATAAGACAAATGATAGTTATTGTCTGTTCATGTATGGATAAGAAAACCCTGCACAAAGAAGTCCATACCAATGAGCACAATGAGACGGGGGGGATCGTCTATGTGGCGCTGGTAGTGGACCACCTCTTCATAAAGGGTGGCTGTGTGATGGCAGCTGCTGACACCGCAGGAATAACATGACGGCTTTCGTTTACTGTATGATTTTCTCCTCCATACGCGCAGACTGTGTCGGAATCCCGCTGATTCAAACAAACCATTTACTTTTCATTTATGTGTTTATATGAGCCAAGAATTACTATTGTAATTTAGATTTCATACCTATATATAATCCCTGCATATGTTCCCCATTCTCACCCTCCTCTGACACTAAACCAAACAAAGATTTGATCAATTAAAGAACACTGACAAACGGTTTAATACCAGTGAATCTACACAAAATCTCAAAGATTCTCACATTGCATGAAATGTTTTTTCCTCAGAAAAGACTTACCTACCGAACTCAAAATCTTCTTCACCTATAAAAAAGTAAATAAGTAAAATTAAACACTCATAATATAACTATGGGCGCCCGTTTCCAGACTTTAGTCACTTTAGTGCATCTCACTATTTATACTTTTCTTCTCTCAAAAATGTGACCTTATATCCTACAATTAAGCATTTCTCAGAATTTGAATGTAAATGCATCATTGCAAGACAAAACCAAAAAAAAAAAGTCAGAATTGTGAGATGAGAAGTTTCTAATTTTTTTAATGAACAGGCTTTCAAATATTACCACACAGAAGTTAAGAAATGAAGATATGGATTTAGTGGGATAATCACCTGTTTCAATGCATTTGTTTTCATCTGTTATGTCCTCTTCTCCTTCAGAACAAAGAGACTTACACTCAACACACTACACAACTAATACAAATGTTTTATACGATAACGTTCTTAATGAATGGATTAACAAATCAAAATTGTCCTCATTTACTTCATGCACACCCATTTATTACAATTCAATTCAATTCAATCCAATTCCTTATAGATAAAAAAGTTTACGAAACACTGAACAGTACTCAATAGTGAAGATTTTATGAAAGCAATTACTGACACACCAAAACACTTTAGTCATAAATGTAAACAATATGAGGAAAAAATGGGGAAAGACAAAAAAAAAAAAAAAAACGATACATACCAACATCTGTTGCACTCACTTTACATACCAAAGCAAAGAAAACAAGATTAGTAAACAATAAAGAGGTCAGGTGGCCTTAATTACTATGTACTTAAATTTTAATTAATGATTTGGTATAATGCACTTATTGTGTACATACAAGTTTTTGCAGTGTACTTATATTTTTAAAAAATACCTATATGCAGTTACATCTGAACACCTTACACCTTAACCCACCCTTTAATCTACCCATGCCATCAAACCTGTCAATTCAATTCAAGTTTATTTATATAGTGCTTTTTAAATCGTTGCAAAGCAGCTTTACAGGAAATTAAGTTTCTACAATATGTTTATATATTGTAGAAATGTAATATATATAAATTTGGTAATTGTCCCTAATCTTACCTGCATCCCACATCAATAGCAGAAAAAGTGTTTTGCAATGCAGTATTGATCACAATAAGTACATTGTGCTTATGTTTTGTACATACACTATATTACCAAAAGTTTTCGCTCACCCATTCAAATGATCAGAATCAGGTGTGCTAATCACTTGGCC
>JAUMHR010000056.1:6284722-6301489 GCA_032361145.1 Enteromius fasciolatus
ACTGACCCATATGAATGGGCTGATAACGACTGATAACGGCCCATTCAATCGAGTGATAACATCCGAAGCGGGTGGAATTTGTACGAGTGAGCTCATACGAATTTGTATGAATTTGCCACCTCAAAATGTAGAAACTCATTCATGTAAGGTAGACTTGTTGACAAGGTTGGGTAAGAGTAAAATGCACAAGATATAGTACTTTCATTGCCCTGTAGTTGGCATCACATTTTTTAGCATAAACATACTGCTACAGAAAAGCTAGCTGCCCTGCAAAATGTAATGTGTAACTGCAACACTCATTTAAAAAACAGTGAGTACAGACACTCAAAAATGTAGTGAAGTAAATCAATGTCTAATGTCTTTAATACTCAGTAAAACTACAAAATATCTGAAGTCTACAGTAACTACAGTAATTACATTTACTCAAGTACTTTACACCTCTGAAAACGAATAACAAGTGAAATACGAGCATAAAGAAATGCAAGCTATTTTATTAGCTGATTTCTTAAATATAAATTGTAAACATTTGTATGTGTGACATTGACTAATGTGACAATATTGACATTTAGGATATAAATTCATGTATTTGAAATGTATATGAAAATTACTAACATCACATAGAATTTAGGGTGGATAGTCTGCACATTGGGACGCAGGGCATGTTTCCTGCCACTAATCTGTTGCCATTGACACTAATTCAATTATTATTAGTTCTTCATTACTGTGTGTATTCTGTGTGTAAGTTCCTCTGTGTGCACTCTTCATTTGTCTAGTTTGTGCAAGCCACACTGGTTTGCCTGTTTTTGGATTTGTTACAATTAAGAAAGACTTTAGTTAGCTACTTTGACTCCTCATTACCTTCCTTTTATCTAAGCGTGAGATTGAGCGTGCCACTAAAAAAAATGGTGTTGTACTATGTAAGCTTACATTTAAAGCACTGGCTTACATTCTGTATACACAATTTATCTTCCATTCATTCCGAAGGTTAACACTGGTAATTCTCAGATGATTTGTTCATAACTTCAAGAAGTTATATATTCAAATACATTTTTCAATGCATTGAGTGTTGGGAAGTTTTGTTTTCTGTGATCACCCAAAAATCTTGATCCCTCCTTATGAATCAATAGTAATTACTAATATTAATAACTTTTACCAAGATAACCCCATTTATTTGTAAGCAAATGTTCGCTGGATGATGCAAGACGCACTATTTGGCAGACCTTTGTGACTTCTTAAGCTACAAATTATACTTCCATGTTTTGTTTTTCTTACACACAGACAGTCAGATTGAGCCCAGTGCATTATGAGCATATCTATATGAATAAACAAGTCACTTTTCTACTGCAGAGATCTTCTTAATGGCCCATCTTTCCAAGTTTTAATTAACTCCTTTAACAGACACCTCAAACTGGCAGTATACTCTCTTCATTTCATTAAAACATATGCCTTTTTGCAATCTGTGTGAAGTAAAAACCTTTACAAACAGCATGTGTAATTGCGCAGTTCAACAGCAGAGGGCAGAGTATATGTGTAATGGTTGACTGAGCAGCTGCAGACGTCTGTTTCAGAAGAGAGCTGTGATTGAGCCCCCTGCTGTGCACTGGTGGAAACAGAGCCTTCTCAGCACCAGCACACCATACTTTTGAGGATACAGTGTAACATAACAGACAATTCCACATTGTACCACAGCTGCTTTTGAAGGTGACGCTTCTGAGGTTTTTATTTATGAGCACTCAGCAGCAGCACGAGCAGCTGCATTTCCATGATGACAGAAGACATACACATCCCTAAGCTCTCTCTAGTTCTGCATTTATTTAGCTGTGATCATGCCCTCAGAGACTGTTAACACAAGAACCATGGCCAAGCATAGTTACTTACGCACGCCTGGATTTTTGGTCCGTTTTTTGCGCGACCGGCAAAACAAAAATGAGATTAGATTACAGTTCAACGCAAGCTCAGCAGTCAGCTCAGTGTGCTAATAAAAATGCCCATTTAACCGCTGTTTTCTTTATGGATTCGAGTTCGTAGAACTAGTGTTATGTTCTCCCTTTCTCTGTGCCTTTCTCTAGTTCTTCCTCCCTCTTGCTGAGAATCTGTCATTTACCTTGTTGTATGTGAACACAACACATTAATCATACAGTATGCACTTCTGCTGTTTATGATTCTAGGTGATGACAAGGAGAAGCCCCAACAATACAGAGACAGCTTAAAGGAGGATGTGTCTGTCTTATGCCTTCTCGTACTGTACACTTGTGTTTTTCTTAATGGTAGACAGGAAAAACAAAGATTGATTTCATTCCCTCACTAGGTCTCCATTACGTGTTCTGCTGTTTGCTGCAGTAGATTGGTGTAAACTGTATTGTACTCCATGTATAATGAAACACCTACAGAAGAACAAAAAGAAAAGAAGAAAAAGAAACACCGAGGGAAAATACAGCCTTCTTAATAATTGATGTCATGTATCAAATGTTAAGTCATGAATATGTGACTTAACGACGTTCAAAATACACACCGTAGAAATGATGAAAACAAGCATATGTTTTATAAATGTGTACTCTTTTTAGTAGACTGTGTGATTGTAGGCAATGGGACAGAAGCGATCCATTTGTCCACTATAGTGTTTAGTTTTCTATGTTTTTCTATCTGTATTTTTATAATAGGCTAGATAATATAGAGATAATATAATTTAATCACATACAGAAGTGTCATACTGCTTCTATATAACTATTTAGTAAACAAAGTTAAAAGATATAATATTACAGTCTGCAATTCATCAAGTCCTGGATGGAACTCAAAGACACTTGCACCATTATCTTGTAGTCAGTCATCACCAATATAATCATTACAATATACATGACATTTTCCATCCCCTAATCCTAAACAGAGGCTAACTCTCACAGAAACCTTTCTGCATGACAATTTGTAGCCCTTTCATATTATGTGGCTTTAACTTGTAACTCATTTATTACTAGACACTTATTGTATGCATACATGTTTTTAAATCACACTTACATGTAATTACAATTGTAATTAATGTAATTCCATTCAAAATTACAATTTTGACCCAATCCCTCGCAACTTAATCCACTTAAACCTACCCATACCACCAAACTGTCCGTAACCATTACCCGTATTAATAGCAGCAAAAGTATTTTTCAATACAATAACTTATTTCTTCATGCAAGTACATAGTAGTTAAGGCCACTTAATATGAATTTTAAAACAGTGTGTTTCTCATAGTATGCACACTTTAGGTGATTTCAGGTTTTATTGTACATCTTAAGACATTTGGTCCTCACTAGGTAAAACTCGACTTGTACACACAATCATATACACTAGCCTCTCTGTGCCCTCTTTCAGGGCGCCTGGTAGGGCTGTGGAAGAGCTTGGCATGGCCACAAGCATGTGTGTAATTTTATACAGGCGTTCCGTTCTCATTGCATGCCAGTTCACACATCCGCCATTTCAAACTGCTTTCCCTGTAAAAATGCATACGGACTCTGCATACCACAAAACATGGAGCGTTGACTTGGCACGCAACACTCCGACACAGCACACACACTTACATTCATACGCCTGTCCGTATCTTGCCCCTGTGTTGTCTCGCTTACTGTAGACTTGATCTGGGCCACACATGCTTTCCATTTTATTTGCCATGACATCACAATTGCCAAATGAACAGATGATGTTTGGGGAGGAGAGGTGAATGAAGAGCAACTGGATTTGACATATAATGATATCCTGTTGAAATGAAATTCGTCAAATGGTAATTACACTCCTTTAAAAACAAACCAAACATTGAACAGTTCAAAGTTCATCACTGGAAATTGGAGGGCTGAAATTAAAACTGATTGAAAATACAGAAGCTTAGGAAAGAAAAACACTACACTTTCATTTAGTCATGCAGATGCGGCCACAAACTATATAGCTAGCAGCATGCTGAAAGTTTGTCTGCTCTATTTAGTTAGATATCAAAACTACATTCCCTCAAGAATCTCTTCAGCCTTGAGGGAGAAGATATCAGAGGAGTTTATTTTTAAAGCTCAGGTATGAGTGAACGAATAGTGAAGCACAATGCTTCTCTCATCTGCTCAGCCGTTCACTGAGGAGCTTTGACTTTCTCAAAGGTTTCTTAAATACAAACTAATAGCATTTGTGTTTTGGGTTCTGAGGAGTGTGTCTGTAATCATACAGCGTGAATGTTAACAGCAGGTCAGCCTTTCCAGGGTGGAGCCGGCAGGACAGACAGCCTCCAGGGTGGACAGGCAGGACAGACACCCTCCTGGGTGGAGTAAATGATGGAGACATCCTCCAAGGCGGAATAGGTGGCAGAGACATCCTTCAGGGTGGAGCGGGTAGCAGAGATGCCCACCAGGGCGGTGCAGGCAGGACTGTAACGGAAAGCACAAATAGGTTAATTATGGCTTCTGTGGCCGAGACAGTACCTGCTTCGAATTCGGAGGAGGACCACAGCGAAGCAGGCAAGACAGATGCCTTCCAGGGCGGAGTAGGCAGTACAGCGGCCCACCAGGGCAAAGTAGGTGGCCAGGGATGAGCCGCAGGATACCAGGGCAGAGTGGGTGGAGCCACAACCCTCCTGGGTGGAGCAGGTTGAATCACTACCATCTAGAGTGAAGTCCTCTGAGTCCAGGCCCTCCAGGGTGAAGCGAGTGTCCACCAGGGCGGCGCAGGCGGAATGGGAGGCCAGAGTGACACAGGAGACCAGGGCAGAGCAGACGTGACTGTAAGAGAGAGCATAGAAAGGTTTATGAAGGCTTCTTCAGCTGGGAAAGAAACCTCCAATGACCCTGTGGGAACTGCCGACCCCTTTTGTTTTCTTCCCTGTGACCCAGTTTTTGTAAATTAGTGATTCCGTTCAGGTGTGCCTTGTTTATTATCTGTGATTGTCTGTTCTGTATAAGTTGCCTTCTGTCCTTGAGTTAGTGTCTGTCATTGTCTATGTTAGGTGTGTGTTAATCTGCTCCATTGACTCTACTTTATGAAGATTAAACTATGTGTGAAAGCTACTACGATTCTCTCCGTGCTTTGTCTCTGCACAACTAATACAGAATGACAGACCAACACAGTTTTTCAAGGAGTACACCCGAGGAAATCCTCGAACGCCTTATGCTGGGATTTCCACCCTTTCCCATGCCACGAGGAGGGGGTCAGCCACCCGTGCTGGCGATGCCCGGCTGCAGACTCGCCATTCGGTGGCGGAAGAACCATCCCACGTCCTCCCCTCAAATCCCTAGCCCAACACCACTACCTCACCAACCCAACCCCGCACCACGTTCCGCGACCAGACGACAGCCCGCTGCAACGGAGAAGTCGCCAGAGCCCACGCCGGACAGAGAGCCAGAGCCGGAGGTGACCACTACCACAAAGCCCGAGCCTGGAGAACCTGACCAAGCGCGTTAGCCGGCAACATCATCCGTCCCGTGGGAGTGATGGTGGAGTTCGGGAGTTCTGTGGAGAGCTCCGCCCATCTTTCCACCGCTGATAAGGAGCGAGGTATGACATCAAACTGGTATCAAGAACTGTCAGAAGTTTTTTAAGAGCGATCTAATAGACTGGTTTGAAGAGGCACTTTCAAGCCCTATTCTTCTTCCCCTCCCGCTGGTTCCGTCCTGTTTTTATGATTCTGAGCTCCCTCCCGCCCTCCCTCTTCCGATGCCTTTCACACTAGTCAGTTTCCTCACTTCAGCGCTTCCCGTTCCTGCCAGCGCCATTGTTCACCCTCTGCCAGCGTGTGTGGATCAGCCTCAGGATTTGCTGGGTCATGAGGATCCCGTATCTCCGCCTCCAGCCATCGAACACCAGACTCCACCTCGATCCTCCGACCTTGATGTCCCGCCTGGTCTTCTAACTCCCTCAGCCTCGCCGTTGCCCGTTGTCCCACCAGCTCCACCGGGGCTCCCTCGTCTCTCCGGCTCCGCCTTGGTCAGTCGTCGACCATCCTCCGCCTCGGGACTCCACTCCTCCGGCTGTGCCTCGTCCTGTTGTCCTGCCATCTCCGTCAGGCTCTTCCTTCCCTCCGGCTCCTCCTACGTCCTCATTCTCCCTGGCTCCGCAGCGCTCCTCCAGGTCCCCGCCTCTGCCTCGGTCACCGGAGCCTGGGGCGTTCCATCAGCCCTCCTTGTTCT
The DNA here is from genome assembly GCA_032361145.1 of Enteromius fasciolatus. NCBI lineage: Eukaryota > Metazoa > Chordata > Actinopteri > Cypriniformes > Cyprinidae > Enteromius > Enteromius fasciolatus. Next base: position 6,290,869 of record JAUMHR010000056.1, read on the forward strand.
CGTAATATTACGACTTTAATCTCATAGTGTTGGATTATTTTTATTTTTTTGGTGGCACTAAAATGTCGTTGTACATTACAGAATTTAAAGTAATAATTTAATTATCATCATGTAATTCTGACCCTGTATTATCTAATTCTTCTGTGAATCACAAATAACATTATCAGAATGTACAAGCTGCACTTTCAATTCATCACAATTCATCATCCATTTTTACTGTATGGCAAACACAAGTTCAAATTCGATTTTCATCTGAATATGTTACGAAAGACATTCTATGTTTCTTTATCTATAGAGACTTTCACATGTGTGAAGCGTTGCCTAAAGATTTTCATCAGAAAAATCAATGAATACAAAGGTCCAAACATTCTCTGATGCTCAGGCACAAGTAAACAAAACAATGCTTGTGGCTTATGTCCAGAGGGTTAGCAATCAAACATTTAACAATAAAGATACAGTAAATAACATCTGGCCCATGTTTATCCTTAACATAAGACACCCTGTATATATTCTATGCAGATCTTGTGGCGATAAAATAGAGTGTGTGTGTTTGTGATGTAAGGGCGTTTGGGCAAAACAGCTGGAGTCCTGGTGTAGACGCCTCAGAGTTCCTGTCCAGCTGAGTTAAGGGAGGAGAAGACTTTACACCTCTCTGACACACACAAACAAACCAGCTCTCTGACACTCTCAGAAAAAACAAACACTGAGGGCTCAGGATATCATCCAAGAAAGTGCAACTGAAGACTGATCTGATGCTTTTCAAGGGTTAGACTTGAGCCCTTCTTTCTCTCGCTGTCTTTTATGTTTTTCACTGCCCGTCTTTGTATATATCACTCACTCCATCTGCCACATGATTTGAATTAAGTTCAGACTGACTGCCTCTCATCAAATAAGACCGACTGGCCATTCGATGGAAAAGCTGACACACTGAGTGACTGTGTAAATAAAAGACTGTTTAAGTATTTAAATGTGTGTGTTTGTGAGTGTAGCTGGGTGGAATGTGTGAACAAGTGTGTGAATATTAATAAGAGAATATTTGGGTTTTGGAAGAGATGGAAAATGTGCTGAAAAAATAGTTAGCAGTGTCAAAATGAGATGGTTGGCTAGAACATGTTCGACTATGTGACGAACAAGATGTAGGTGTACGTATTCATATGCAGCTTATGTTTTTTAGAGAGGTCATACAGGCAGGGTCAAATACCGCCAAACAGAGCAATGGATACAGGCAGATTTCGAGGCAGGCAGCAAACAATCACTGTACAGGGAGAGAGAGCAAGGTCGAGGCAGGCAGCAAACAATCGGAATCCAGGTCAAAAGTCCATGGTAACAATGGGCAAAACAAACACGGGAAAGAATGCTCTGAAATGATAACCAGGGCAAATCAAGACTTCGCAGAGAAGGGAAGTTTGACACTGGCTTTTATGTGTGTGTGTGTGTGTGTAATCCGTATGTGGCTGTGGTGATGAGGTGCAGGTGTGTGTGATCAGTCTCAGGAGTGAGGTATGATGAGTCCTAGAGCGTGGCACTGATCTATATATATATATATATATATATATATAAACATATGTTAGTAATATTATAGATTTATTTTACAACACAAAATTTCTGGATGGCATAACACGATTTTAGTTTTCACTAACTGTGGTACACAGTGTGTATAAAAATAAAACCAAAGTTAAATATGGACATTTTTCTTACACAAACACATCACTTCACTTTTATTAACCCCCCAGGTCCATATGGTGTACTTTTATGATGGATGGATGCATTTTTTGGCCTTCAAAATCTAGACCCCCATTTACTGCCATTATAAAGCTTGAAAGAGTGAAGATGTTTTTAATATAACTCTGATTGTACTAATCTGAAAGAAGATTTGTATTTTTAAGGGTGAAGTATAACTCATACTTGTACACAATTCACATAGGTCCGTAGGTTCATGCCTAAATCATTCTGGTATGTAATGGCCATTTTAGTGAAGTAATCCATTCTTAATGATAAAAGGATAGCCCAAGCTACCTTTTATCCCAGTTCAGACTCAAGTTAAACCATGAATGATACAGAAATTCCTCGTCTGTGTCAACCAGTGGTTTCATATCCTGATTCACAGAAATAGAAGGACTTTGTGAACTCTACTCTGGTGTATATAGTGGTATATAAGTGACTCCACAAAACTGGCCTGTGTACAAATTTTAGAGCCCTTGGTAGACACACAAATACTGAGTAAGTGAAGGCTAACCACAGAGACATTACAGAAAACCAACCTCTTGTGTCTCCCGCTGCCCCACTGATAGAGCAGCATAGCAAAGACATTACCCATCAAACATTGGTTGTTTTTGCTTTCTTGTTTTGTGTCTAGTGGTTCACCACAGTTTTGTGGAATTAACTTGATTAATGGCAAAAATATTTTCTGAATAGTTTGTCACTGATCTGCAATGCAGTACTTCTCACCATTATCTTTTGCCTGATTATTTTGAAACGATTTAAATTCCCCTATTCCTGCCAAACAAATATGCATCTGTCTTCTCAAAAAATATTTTGGTTTTATTCAAGGGCTACATTATTCTGGATCTAAGTGTACAGAAAAAAAATCTGAACCAACAAAAGGAGACTAATACAAGCAGAAGCTATAAAAAGTAAAAGTCCTTATAAATGTCATGTCTCCTCTTAAAAAAGATTGTCAACAATTATTCATATGGTGCTTCATTTTGCCTAGATACTCTTGCTGCAATCAAAAGTCAAAAACTTTTCCTCTGCAAATGTTTAAAGGGATTTTAAAGGGATAGCTTACCTTAAAATTAATATTCTGTTATCATTTACGTGCCCATATTGTCCCAAACCTGTCTTTCTTTGGTAACTCAAAATATCCTATTTTATGTTTCACCTAAGAAACAAAGATTGGAATGACATGAGTAAATTATGACGGATTTTTAAGATTTAAGTCAGCTGTCCCTTTAAGCAATTTGACCAAAGACATCTAAAAGATTGATATGTAACTGAAACACAGTCATAAACTCCATAAGGCCTCCGCTAAGTTATGAACAAGTAAACTCTGAGCGACAAAAATGTCCTTTAGGCATGCATACGTCTTGGTGTATGTGTGGATGTATACTCTCCCAAGTTCTCTTTGTCTTTGGGAATGTGCTGTACTGCTGGAATCAGAGGGGATGGAGTGCGCTGTGGATCATGTAACAGAGCACATCTATCACTTAGCCTGTATTTGTGCAGGCCTCGCCTCTGAGCACATGGAGAGGGAAGGGGAGAGCGAGGGAAGGTGGGAGAGAGGAAAAGAGGGGGGTCGGCATGAACAGGAGCGTCTTTGTAAAGCACCCGGGCATTCCGTGCTCCGAGTGCTGTGACATCCAACCCCTCACAATGGGGCTCCTTTAAGACTCCAGGAGCGGAGCTCGGGGAACACGGAGGGGAAATGAGTTAGTACAACTCTACAATCCCACATCAAATTCACTGTCATGGCCTCCGCAGGGAGCCACGCAGCCTGGGCTTGAGCCCGTACGTCACCCCAAACTCACCCAAATCCTCTGTTTTCACATACCATTAAAGGCAGTGGCCTGTGACTCTATAAACTCATCTGATGTAAACCCACGTTCAGATCTTAGATGGTGGTAATGGAAACTTTATAAGAAAGTTCAAGACATGAAATTTCCGAGCATTTACTCCATCTTGACCCTCTTGTAACTATGAATTACCACATGTATTTTTTGGCAGATGGAGATTTCAAAAGTGTCTGAAATTGACCTTGCAGAATGACCTCACATTCAGAGCTCACGTTAACCCACCGAATGATCCAAGACTAATAAATGCAATACCCATCTTATAAAGAAACATTAGTTGAACTTTGTCCCAACCACTAGTTACATGCTGATCAAGCTGTTCTCTGTGTCCTGAAACAAATCTTGTATTTATTACTAGCTCATCTTTCCATGAAAACGAGTTAAAGGGATAGATCACCCCAAAAGGAATAAAACATTTACATACAGTACCTTCATATAATTTCAAACCTTATTGTTTTTGTCCATACCATGAAATTTAATGGGGCTTAATGTTGTTTTCCACCCCACAGAGTGTCATTGTAGATACAATAACAGCTGAAACTTTAACTTATAAAGAACAAATTAAGAATTTATTGAGGGAAAGATTGTAGGCTAAGTGTTACCTATTCTAAAGAGCAACCCAGTTTGAAATTTGATTTTTGTTCATTTTTACCACTTTTTTAAAACTTTTTAGTGCATCCTTAAAAAAACGACAACCTCAGACCTGGTAATTTTATTTGGCAGGTTGAATGAGCTGAATGTCCAGAGGGCAGAGGCACTCACAAACATGCCACTGGTGTTTCAAATGCTGTGTTAACATTCAAAACTCCATCGTGACTATCCTTTGGGGCAGAGAAACTCAAATCACTTTCATTTTAGTTTCTCTTCAGTGGCAGCTGGAGCCCAGAGTCAAATCCCAACACAACCAGATGGCACGGCGCTTGACAGTACGTGGATGTGTGTTCATATTTGTATGTGTGTGCAGCATAATGTGTGGCCTTCAAAGCTCTTCTGACTGCTCATAGGCAGCGAGAGATGGAGGGCAAAAAGAAGAAAATGAAGGAATAAATAGGACGGAGGACAAGAGGAGGGAGAGGGATAGCTTTGGATTTTGAACACAGGTCTGTTTGAGTTTGATTAATAGGATGCTTTCTCCCTGTTTCTGTATCCAACGTTTTAATTAAAGGACCCCCTGGAGAGAGGGAACACTGCACACCCTGACAGATATGACTGCTGAGAAAAGAAAGGCAGTCAGTTACAGAAATGTAAATATAACAGAGCTCACAAAGGAATATGCAAAGACATTGAGGCTGGCCAATTAATGAGCTCTAACTATGATTTCAAACTCCTTTGTTTGTTTCCATTTTTCTATCCTTGGGTTACTCCTGTGTCAACAACGACAGCAGGTTAACATGTGTGAGTGTATGTGGTAAATATGGTTTATGAAGACACAAATGTGCATGATGACATGGGTACTACAACGTAAACATGGTTTACGAGGACGCTTACGAGGACCCCTGTGAAACAAAAGGGTTAAAAAACATTTTTAAAAAATAATTTTTAAAAATGCAAGTTTTCCGTAAAGGGGTAGGTTTAGGTGCAGGGCGGTAGAAAATATGCTTGGTACAGTGCAAAAAAAAAATATTACACCTATGGAAAGTCCCCATTAACCCCGACTGCAAATGTGTGCGTGTATATCAGTGGTATTTCCTCAAGGGAGGCAGTGGCTATATATATATATATATATATATATATATATATAAAGCTTATGCAAATAATGATTAGGAACATCAATTAAGGACCAGTACTGAAGAGCCTCTATCATAGAGGTATCAAAAGTTTAGGAGGGGGAAAAAAAAGTATATTCAGTAATTAGTGACATTTGTGACAAATATGAACTACTGTATGTTGTATTACACCACTGGCACGACCATTAGTGTTGTGCAGAAGAATAAGTAGTTGGGGTTTTGGCCATGTTAACATCAGAAGTGCCTCGTACAGTTCTCTGATACCAAACCCCTTCCTCACGCCAATTAAATCACATTTAGATGCAGATTTGTCCTCTTTCCTCCTGGTTTTCTTTTTTCTAGATGCCTTATTTTTCTATTTAGCACCTTATTATTATCTTTCTCCCGCTCTAACGAGATGAGAAAATACTTGCTCAGTACGTGCTCCTTTGGGAGAGCAGAACAGAAAAGAAAGAGCAGAATGGAAAAAGGAGTAATGGATAAGCGTAGGTGAAAGGAGATAAAAACAGCAGCGGTGAAAGCTCAGATTCACCGTGAATACGGAAGCTGTGAACTGTGCTCTATAAAATATATCTTTCATTCTGGAGACGAGCTGTAAGAAAGTGAAGAACAGACTGCACCGCTCACACATCAGTTATATATTATTTGATTAGGACACCGTGTGTGGCTTTGTTCCTTGTAGAATATTTCTTAAGCAGCGGAACGTTATATCAAAAACTTGCAAAGATGTAAATTCCATCTTAAGCGATTCACTTTTCATAGGATCTTTCCCTTTATGACCGCAACATTAATCATCGGTGGCCTGGCCGAGGGTCAGGACCACAAAACAAGAAAGCAGACAAGGAAATTGTGATTCAGATTTTCATAATGCAGATTTCTAAACTGAATGAGTTTATATAGAAGCTTGTTTTCACCACAGAAGTTGTAATATACAGGAAATAGAGCCATGGATGCAAGATCTACAATTGCAAAATCACTTAAAAATTCTGTTGTGAAATGTAAAATAGTGATTCATGGGTTTGCACAACGATAACACTAATTAGCTTCTGCCTCACAATTTCTGAAGACTGTGAGTGAAGTGGTCAGTTATGTATGGTTTTGTTTTATTACATGGGATGTCTGGAAATCAGAACTGTTAATGGCAAGACCATTAATGTTGTGGAGAAGCATCAGTGTCTTGGGTTATGGTCATCAGAAGTGTCTTGTACACTTGCCAAACTCCTCCTCACGCCAATTAAAGTACATTTAGATGCAGCCTTGTCCTCTCTCCTGGTGGTTTTCTTTCCTGGATGCCTTATTTTTTTATTTATTACTTTATTATTAAGTTCCTACTGCTCTAACGAGATGAAAAAAACACTTTTATATGTGCTCCTTTGGGAGAGCAGTGCAGAAAAGAATGAGCAGAATGGAAGAAGGTGTGATGGGCAACTGTTCGAAAACAGTAATTATACTGCTTTATGGAAAGAGAATTTTGTTCTTATGCCCCATCGCTGACAAGGAGCTTAGGCTTTTTCTGAGCTATCCATGGCCAGCTGATGAAGTTAACATTAACCCAATGATGACAGTGCAACTTGCTGCAAACCTGGCACCCTGCTGTAAAGTGCATCTGTCTGACACACATGCTCACACACTTGCTACAGCTGGGTATACACGCTTACTCTGCTTTGATGTTCAGGGTCTCAGCATCAGCGCTCCAAAAATAAATGCAAGAGCAGTTTGCCACCCTAGAGACACATATTCCAATGAGTCACCCTGTCAATCCCAAAAGAACATAGCACAGAAGAGAGACAAGGCAAAGAACATGGAGAACCTGAGCGACAACTGATGGAGGCATGTATATATTTATATACGCCAAATTCTTACATGTTTATGGCCTCAAATAAAACCACAAATATACCATCAGTTAGATTTCTCACGTGTTTGAGAGACGTTTTTATGTTAATCAAAGCTGCATTTATTTGATGAAATTTATAGTCAAATTTTCGGCAGCCGTTACGCCAGTGTCACACGATCCTTCAGAAATCATTCTAATATTCTGATTAGTGATGAAAATAGATTAATATGCTAATTAATATTTTGTGATAAATTCTTTTTTAAGAATTCTTTGATGGATAAAAAGTTTAAAAGAACAGCATTTATTTGAAGTAGAAATCTTTTGTAACAAATGTCTTTTTATCTCTTTTGGTGAAATAAATTGATTCATTTCTTTAAAAAAAACCCAGTATTAAATCTCAGTAGTATACATATACACATACATCTAGAATTTTTATTTTTCCACATTTCTTCTTTTAAATCATCCAGAAAAGATGTTGTATTATAAGTGAATTTCTGCTTTTAAACCTGGAGTATCATGGTATTTTTTATATTTCTTTATAGTATTAATAGTGTTGCTGACCTTTAAAGGAGTGCCGTTGGACTGTGTTTTAAATCCAAAGAGGAACTGTCAATTCTTCAAGCTTTCTGCAAACACGGACCTCCTCTCTCTGCAAAAACACAGTGAACTGATTTACAGAGACATTACATGGCACAATATATAATTGGCTGTTCCAACACATGCACTCCTCTGCGAGAAATAAGATATTTAAATAACATTGAGCATGCTCTGTTCAAACGCAGACTAAGAATGACTGCAATAAAAGCTAAGGATAATATTGATGGCGAAATGGTTGGCTAGATGGCTCTCTTGAATATTAATAACTTATTATTTGAGTGTCTGCAAACATTTTAATAGTCTGACTAGTCTATAATTCCAAGTGATTTTACTTCTTATTGGAGTTTTCAAATGGAACAACAAATGGGAGTAAAACTCTTTCCTCTGCAATCAGCTCTGCTGTCATTTTGTCATCTGCTCTGTTCTCATGTGGGTTTTAGCAGCGTGCTGGTGTCCTTGTTGTTTCTTCCCAGCGGTTTCAGTTGCCCCAAAATGTTCAAGTGTGAGTGGTTTGTGTGCACGACCTCTAAACAGACTCTCTCACACACACACACACACACACTCAGATGTGGAGAAATGACAGCATCTTGTTTTATGCGCCGGGCCTCATCAGACACTACAGACTCCCAGGAAAATTAACCATCATTACAGAGAGAAAGAAAAAAAAATTCACTGGCACTGGGATGTTGGTAGATGGGAGAAATAAGTACAAGCATAATTATGATAATGAGAGAAGGACAGCAGGGAGAAGGTAGATATTAATAACAGCTCAGTATCACAGTCAGAGACATCAAGCACATTTTTCTCTCCCTCCTCGTCTGTATGTCAGAATCAGACCTGCAGTGTATCTAAAAGCAGTCACGTGTCTCCATTTCTGATTTTGTCATTCTCTTCATCTTTATTTTCTCTCAGTCTTTTTCTCTAGCGGACTTAAAGGGACAGTTAATCTAAAAATGTACATTTCTTAATCATTTATTCACCCTGTTGTTCCAAACCTGTACAAGTTTTTGTTTGCATATCATACTGTATGTGTGTGTGCTTTGTATATTTATTATGTATACACTGTATAAATATAAATGTATCATATAAATATATTCAATACATAAACTAAACATATTTTTCTCAGATATATACATGCATGTGTGTTTTGCAAACAAAACTTATATTTGGGACATGATTAATCAGTTAGTAATTTGATAATTGTATGTATGTATAGCCTATGTGTGTTTGCACAGACCTACTATCTAACTTATCTGACTATACCTTTTACATTATTAGCATGAATTTTAGCAAAAAGTTAAATGGAAAAATGTAATTGAATTTCAGAATTATATTGTTTTTGTTTATGTATTTTGGTGTATATATATTTTTTTTTCCTACAGATTCAAATTAGATTTTAAATGTGGTCTCAGACGTTTGTCCCTCACTGTACACATTAAAGAAGTGTGATTGCAGCACAGAGGGGAAGGATGTGGAGGTGGATGGTTTTTTTTCTTTTTAACAAGCATTTCATTCATTAGAACGCGGGAACAGGAGGGATGCAATTTATCCCATGTGCCTTTGTTCTGTGAAAATGAAACACTCTGTGAAACATAACTGGGAACAGCCTCAGAGAAATAAAAACACACACACATAGAGAAAATACTCTGCTAGGCACCTAAAACAGAAATATCAGTTCAGGTTGGGGGGCAGGACTGGTCTAGTATTGCTTTTTTTTCCCCCATGTATTTTGTGTAGTTATATCTGTATAATGTCAGACCAGAGACCCAAAACATTTTTGAGGATGAGAGAGCGAGAGGAAGAGGAGATCCGGCTCATGAGCTCCTCAGTAGTTCTGGAGAACATCCAGGGGCAGAGAGACTCAGAGGGCACATGCTCTCCTCACTGTCTTGGAATGCTCGAAGCCCAAAAAAGGAGGAGGGTCACGGCTGTGTTAAATTCAGACCCAAGGCCTCATTTTGGAAAGAAGCCATCCGAGTATGTGCAATCATCCAAACTGCACGCACCCCAGTGGTCTGCACGGGCTCTTACTTTAGCTAATTAGCAAGCCCACTGCTTTTTATCATGCCTGCTTTTCCAGCACTCTCCCTATCCCATGACTTTTTCCAGCCTGAAGGGCTTTCAGGGAGGACACTAACAGACAGAACCTTGGCTAATGAGGAAAAGGGCAAGGCCTTGATGATCATGGGGGGCCCATGAATTATATTATAACTGGTAAATCCTTTGTTTGAGCAAATTTCGTTTTGGCTTTGTTACTACCCTGTGATAGTCACTGGTGTTTTCCCTGAGCCTGGACTTTAGTAACTGAGCCTTTGTAGACATGATGAATCATAGTCTTAGGAAAAGAACCAAAGCAGATACTTCGTAACAGCAGGAGCTCACTGTGAAAAAGTATTCAGAAGGAATATCAACCTACTGTTAACTATTTACAAGCAGGGTAAGCAATTTCTGGAAGCCAATGTTGATATTTAAAATCTCCAAAACAAAGACGCGCCTACCCCAAAAGGGTCTCGATAGCTCCACCCCACACATATGTAGCCTATTCGAAACCTTGGTAATGATTACTTCTGTGAAGGAAATCAAAACCAATATTACACGGAACGCGAGCGGGGCAACAAATACTATAGAAGTCATTATAATCAGTGATGCTGTCTACACCAACTCCAACATAATCTGCTGCCGTGTTATATTTATGACGTGCTTATACAAATTTAAAATGATTACCAACGGTCGCTTTGCCAAGTGTAACCGTGCGTTCACACCGCCGGCGGCGAGAGCGTCAAAGTGGCCGGAAGTCATTCATTTTCAATGTGAGCCGTCTTGGACGGCGAGAGCATCGAGGAGAGTTGAAATCAAGTCAACTTTATGGTAATGAGCTATGACGCGGTTCGGCG
>JAUMHR010000056.1:6317464-6349882 GCA_032361145.1 Enteromius fasciolatus
CTATTAGCAATTAAAAAGTCAAGGCAAGTCCATTGGTGATGTCCAATTAGTTTGAAGCTCATTGTTTGCTTTAGGTAGTTCCCATTCAGAAAAGTGTGCTATCAGCCATAATACATTGTACGTCTATTTATTTACAAATAACTTTTGAATGCAGCTTCAAGCAAATCTCTGTATCTCCACGGCTGATCTTTGTGTGCCTAATTTAATTGAACAGCCTCATTTGCATATTAATTTGACGAGGAGCTTCACAGGTGCCCTCCCGGTTTGATAGGGGGTGTGAAACGGCTTTGCTCGGCATGTTTTGCCTTCGCAATCACCACGGGTGTGAGGGAACCAATCAAAAGCTGAATATGACAAGATGGTGTGAGTGTGTTTGTGTGCGCTGGGGGTTTATAATGGGCACGGCTGGGGATGAAAGTGGCCCACCAGTTGGTCACATGATAAGCGCTTGATGATTCTCTCCCCAGGGGTTCTGTCTATTCCTGGTTTCTAGTCCAGGGTAACTCTCTTGATGGGTAAATAACAATACATTTGCATTTTTGTTCTTAATTTAGGCTAGCCGTAATTTTCATCTGTATGCAAATGCGAGTGTGAAAATAGCTTTACAGGTTTCAGATGGGCGTGTGTGCTCGGCGTATGTGTGCAAGTACGAGATAGCGAGAAGAAGAGGCAGAGAGAGAGCAAACTAGGAGATCTTCTCCCTCCATAAGTATTCTGCGCTGCGCTCAGATGCAGATTGCTGTGGGATTCTGGTTTGACAGGCTGGCTCACATCAAATGCTGCCAGATAATGTTGTTTAAAGAGAGAATCAGCCGACACTCATCGCCAGCAGCCTCAGAGGAGAGAAGCACCTCATTAAACTGAGCTGCACGTCTGCGTGTCCTCACACAGCTAGAGAGGAGCATTACGTGAGAGCCTGTGATTAAAAGGAAGGGAGCAGAGATCTGCGCTCCCGCTTGGCAGGGCTGCAATACAGAACGAGTGCGAGCGCTCTGGAAATGTGTTCGCTAGACTGCAGCTTAACACATGATGAGTCCTATTGTCTTGCCAACACAATTACAAATCACTGTTTCATCTGTGAGCAATGGAGCGATGACACGTTTAATAGCAAGGATTGCGTTCAGGCCTCGAGCTACTGATTCTGCTTAAGCTTCATTTAGAAGAAAGGGTGGGGCTATTGTTATTTATGGTCAATGAATGGTCATATTTATGATATGGTCAAATAAAATATTGAAATTCTACTTGACACTCCCATTAGGTGGCGCTACCAAAAACTGACATCTGTCAATAAAACAGACGAAAAAAGGAGATGACCTTGGCTATACTGCTGCCACATAAAATTATGTCAGATAAAAGCAAGACACCTGAAGGGGTTTTTTTTTTTTGGATTTGATTAAAAAAAGTGTGTGAATAGCCATTCAGTAATTGTTATTTTTGTATGTATCTTTTGCACGGTAATGGTTACAAACGCTCTCTCCGCATCCCTTCACTTGTATTTTGCATCTACTGGCCAAAAAAAAGAGTAAAAAAACTAAATAAGAGACGTTAAAAAACTATTTGATGGATACCATTATTTATTTATTTATTTATACATTCCAAATTTCTATACATATCCAATAGTAAAATATAAATATAATACAGTGTGTCTGAAATACATTTACTTCATGCTAAGTATGCAACAAATTATGAAAGCCTGCTTCCGCCACAAAATATAATTTTTTAAAAGGTTATTGCAACTTTTTATCTCACAATTCTGAGAAAAAAAGTCCGAACTGTGAGATAAAAATTTGCAATAAACTTTATACATTTTTTATTCAGTGGCAGAAAAAAGCTTCCATAATGACTTTATATTCTCACAATTGTGGGTTTATATCATGCAACTCTAACTCTAACTTTTTCTCTCATAATTGTGACAGTTCTGACTTTATAAATTGCGACTTTACGTCTAAAATGTTTGAAAAAATTCTGAATTGCAAGAATAATACCTCAATAACCTTTTTGTATTTGTTATTCAGTGGCTTCCGAAACAAATACATTACATATTTATGCAATTAATAAAAATACCCTGCACTCAATATATTAAACTTGAAGTCTGCTAAATTGGACCAACTAATTTTGTACGTCATAACTTAAACTGTATGGAACTAGTGCTGAAGTACAACTAAAGATAAACTAAACTATTGAGTAAACTTTAGGCACACTTTAAATATCTTAGATTTAAAGACTAAAGTAATTAATGCGAGACTAATGAAATGTACACAAGTAGTACTCCAAATAAAGTTGAATTATTATTATTATTATTATGATCAGTAAGTCTCGATCAATATGTCAGCAAATATTTTAATCGATTTGAAATATAAATGTATTTTAACTATTTTTTTTCTTACTAGATTTGCTATTGCTTAAAAATTTGATTAAAATCTTAAAAAGAGGCACAAAACAAAGCAGATAATACAAAGTTTTCTGTCTGGGCAGGATTTACATCTCTGTCACGGGGTTGCTTTTTGCAGACGTCTGCAAGGTAAATGAATCAAAACTGTTTACTTCCAATTAAATCAGTTAGTTTATCGTGTGTATTGTGAGTGTAATTGGTGGGCTGCAGCAGTCAGCGCTTCCTGCTTTCATCAGGCCAAATTAAAAGACAAACACATATCAGTGTAGTGCTAACTCCATCTGTTGAACGGTCCTGGCCACCTGATTCATATTCTCACCTCTTCTGTGGTCCATTTGGAGAGATTCCCATGCAGGTGGCAACACACACACCTTTATCTGAGCCAAGTCTCATTCTCATTTTTGGGAGTCTGGTGTCAGGCCAGAGGTCATGCATTCCAAAACGTGACTGCATATCTGCTTTTGGCCTACAGAGGGCTCTCAGTTTCCCAATACCGCCTTGCATTTCTCAATCTCTGTAAGTGACTGTGTCATTTTAGCTTTTAATTATTTACAGCTCAGGCCGGTAATGGGGTAACACTAATTAGGTTTGCATTCCTGTGCATTGTGTGGAGATCCACTGTAGCCATTTTGAGTGAGTCACAAAGGCAGGAGAAATCTAATCACAGGAATGATTATCTGCCTTCTCTTGCGCTGTGCTGTCGTGAAAGATGTGTATTGAGCTGGCTTTGATGAGAGAGCAAAGTTTTAACAGCGGTGCAGGCCTGGGCCTCTCTAGTATTAATTTACGCGCCAAAGGTGCTAATAGCATTTGGGGGTGAAATGAGTGATCAGATTTCACACAGATAGAGAGAACGAAGAGAGATCCCATCAGAAGGTGATAAGTCAGAGCATTGTTAGTGTATTTTGAAGAAGTTAAAACATTAACATCAAAATTTGGGGAGGAAGATACTTTTGACATATCAAAACTACAGATCTCTCAATTTTATCAAACTGGTTAACTTCTGAAGCCAAGATGTATAATATTTTATAAAAGGTATTTAGAATGGCTTATACTTCAGACATTTGATTGTCTATCAGTCTAAACAAATGTCAAACTATGTCAAAATGATCCCGTGGCATCATTTCCGAACCAAACTAAAACGTTTTAGCAAAATGTCAGTGAAAGGCAGCTTGAGATGGACATAATGAGTTAACATAAATATAAAATGTTTATAGTTCATCACATCCAGTCAACTTTCAGTTCTGTAAAATAATTGTATTATTTTAAAATTATTTAGCCCAAAATTATTTAGTTTTTTGAGAATGTAAGGCACTAAATGTTAGCTGTTTAATTATCCTTTTCACTAATATTGTGATATTTTATTACTGTTTTCTATTTTTATAGACGGAAAGCTGCTTTTCAGCAGTCAATACTCCTGTCTTCAGTGTCACACGATCCTTCAGAAATCAGTCTGATATGCTTAAATACTTTTTTGTGGAAATTACAATTTGTTCAGGTTTTTTTAAATAAAAATATATAAAATTGAAATAGAACTAGAAATAGAATTAGAAATAGAATTTAAATAGAATTTTGTAGTATAGATGTCTTTACTAATGCATACTTGCTGAATGACAGTGTGGATTCTAATGTGAAATATAGCTTTATAATACATGATATACAAGCCCATGTTTTCTCCAGCTCAGGCTCATGCGTCATGTTTTGAGCCTAACTGAGACTGCTCACTGGAGCTCCGTGTGAACTTGACCCACTGGAGCGGATCCCTGAGATGCTGGTTCAGTGTAACCGGATGATAAATCATAAAGGGATACTCTGATGGCCATATGGCCCCAGGCTGCTCTCTGCCCTCTCTCCCTGCAGGACCCACCACCACACAGCATGGACACGCTGACCCTCACTCCAGAGGCCTGGTCCCTGCCTCGGCCACCATTAACTCACATAGACAAATGGCCACATTCCCTTCCCCCCGACAAGCACAGTCCCTATTTGTCTCTTGCTTTTTGTCAGCACTCTGCCTCTTCTTATTATCTCATTGATACAATGTATTTTGCTCAAATGCGGCACAGCAAGCGCCATCAGTTGATGACAGGTTTTGAAGTTCCCCGGCTCATTTTGTATAGATGCTGTGTTTTTTTTATTCTGTCATGCTGCAGAAAAACGGTGTGACAAATAAAACTTCTCGGAGGTTAAAGGAAAATGCATTGTTTTATTTTCTCAGTACATTTAGCTTTTAGAGTCAAAGCTAATAAATATATATATATATATATATATTAACAATAATAATAAAAAAAAGCTTGGACCATACATAGAAATTGCATTTATGTCAGGCCCATTGTAAACATTATCTTGGGGGAAACATGACTGAAGAAGTCACTCATTGTGATGCATTCCTTCAAATTACTTTTTTCTGCAATTAGCATGTCAACTACAAGGCCTCTTTCTGATGGAGATGGCAAACTAAAGTGAGTAAAAAACCTTTTGTTGTCAGAACGGCTCAGATTGGAGCTGGTGGGGGAAGAAAGACCACCAAAAGCACCTGTTTCCCCTTCAGAAAACACTCTCAAACACACCAACACATTTTTCCCCCACTGTCAGCTTTCGGTTGCAGGTGAGAAGAAAATATAGAAATGAGCAGCGAGGTGGAGAGAGAACAGAAGAATGGAAACAGAGGAAGCAGGTTTGAGTCGTGTTGTGTTTGGTGGTGTGTTTGTCTTTCACACTGAGTGCTGGCTCACAGCAGATGGGCTCCTCGGTGGGTGGAGCAGAGTCAAAGAGACTGAAGGATTCCCCCCTCCTGAGACCCTCCACCCTCCCTCGTGCATTTCCATACTCATCCCGAGGAGGGGTCGAATTCAGTCCTGTGAGCCTTCGGGGCCTGAGCGCTTTCCCTCCCCCCAAACACTAATCTGTGAGGAGAAAAAGATGCCAACCGCATCTGTTTACAGGACTGTAAGTAAACACAGCAAGATAAACAGGGATGCGGAGGAATAACGCTTGATTAGGGAAGACTCCCAAGGACTGTTAAGTCATTTCTTTATTTTCAAAGGCAGATTAATGTGTTTTTCTGACTGCCACTGATGCAGATGTTACTCATCCGGCCCAAGCAGAATCTGTGCCACACATTTGGGATTGTGCTGCACTCTTATTAAATCATGTAGTTAATTTGACAGTGCCTGCGGCTATAAATAAAACTAAAGTACTCTCGGCTCAGTTTAATGTATTTTAGGATTTTAAATCCATTTCACAAAATTCAATCATATTTCGCAAGAACATACACACGGAGAAATCCAATGGACTGGATCGTTTACACATAATAAATTGAAGAAAGAATCGAAAGCTAATGCCAAATAGAGCAATAGGGTTGATAACGTCCAAACAGTTCACTCAAAAATAATTCTGTCATTATATACTCATTATTATAACAAACATTAAAGCTTCCCAGCAATTCCCAAACCTTTCAGTGAACTGTAAAAACAGCAATTTTTCCTACTATTAAGGAACTTTTTGTGCAATGGAAAGATTCAATGAAGTTAAAAAAATGCTTTTCTAGCCTAGATTTTTTTTGTCGTTTTCATATCCCAAATATCAAAAACGTCTTAAATCAAGAAGGATTTCCTAGACAAGCAAAACAAAATATTCAGAAAAACTGTTTTCAGAAAAAGAAGTCCAAATTAAGTGACTTTTTGCTTAGAACAAGCAAAATAATCTGCCAATGGAACAAGCAAACAGAAACAAGATTATTTGTTTGCTTGTTTCAAATAAAAATTCACTCTCAATTTTTGTCTTTTTTTAATGAAAACAAGACAATATTTGTTTTCTTCTCTTGAAAATCCTTCTTGATTTATGAATTTCTAGATGTATCTATTTAAATCTAGAAAAGTTTTGTTATGAATTTGTATGAGAAAAATGTCTCATGAGCCCATGAAAGTCAATAATGGACAAAAAAAATTGAAAGATTTCTCAATATAGTCATATAGGTTTGTAATGACACATTAATTACTATTTTATGGGTGAACTATCCCTTTAAGATTTTATCCACCCTAAAATTCATCAGCGTGTCACAATATACAGATCTAAATATAATTCAAACCCTTCTGTTAAACAGAATGAATAATCTTGATCAAAGTTGTTCTTCTGGGTGTATTTGCTGACATTAAGAAGGTCGACTACAGGAAGCTGTTTTTTATACAGACAATTGTCTGTCATATTAAGGACTTCCAAATTATTTATCAGACGTTTGGAGCATTTCCAATACGCAGCACAAGCAACAAATTAGACAGATTGAGCTGCTGATTCGAGATAGGTGGCCCAAGTGAACAGAGAAAGAGTGTAGTTGACTGGTTCCAGCGGGAAAACTAGGAAGACAGTCATTGAGATTAGATTCCAATCTGCAGTGGAATCTCAAACTAGACACGTAGAAATTCATTCCCTTAGTCATGGTTAAAAATGGACACATTTACAGTTGCAAAGAGTCTGAGCGTAAATAGCAAAGATAGATGAGCTAAGTGTGCGTGTGTGCACTGCAGGGTCAGCAGCTTTACATGGAAGAACATTGTCCACACACACACACAGGGTAAGTATTTACGGCCTGGTCGTAAAGCACTTTGTCACATTACAGCAGGAGGCTTTCAGAAAAGGAAGGAGCTCTCATTCACCTGAGAGAGAGAACAATACAGCACATAAATATATTTGGGAGTAAAATTACAAAAGTACAGTAGCACATGCATAATGTAATACATGTGTTTCATGAGACAAAACCATACTGAAACCACAACAAAGAGAGGAAAGTATTTTATAACTCTATTTAATCATTTAACGCTCCCTTTCTTTAAATTAATTAAGATGTGTTTGCATCCAATAAACAACAACTTTTCAATAGTCCATTTCACTTAGATACTGTCACAGTACACAAGAGATGATGTGTTTCATGGCAACTTCCTGTCTTACATTTAAACAGTAGTTTTCCTGTAAAGCAGCTAATAAAAATTGAGAAAAGGTGGTTCTGTTACGGCAGACCTATGAGAACAGTCTGAACATAGTTTGTGCAAACAGGACTTTATACCATCAAATATCTTTTATACTTCTGTATCTCTTAGAAAAACACAAGAACAGGGAAATAGAGAGTGAGAGCGATGGGAACAAGAAAATGGGATGCAAGGAAGAAACACATAAATATAATTTGAAACTGGTAAACATATTGCCTCGTATAGATCCCTAACCACAATCAATATCCACAAGTCAACACAGCCACCATTAACAACCCATGCATAATACTTCATTGATTGCATAACCTCATTCTCAGCCCATAATCTCAACTGTGTGCTTGTAAGAGCCGCTCTAACTGTTTGATTAGGATGGCTTTATCACACTCAGGCCAGGATTGTCCTCACATATGACCTCTGACCTTTCATCCCACACCCCTAATTCTGCTCTTCATCCGACTACTGAACTGTGCTGTGATCAATAATAAGATTATACAGGAGCAGCGGATAATCTGGAGGGTTTTTTATGAATTATTTGCAGGAGGGATTAAACAACTTTGAAAGCAAACCTAATATTGTTCTTTTATTGTTGAGCACAAAGGCATGTGTGCTATGAAAATCTGGCTAAAAACTTCAGTACCATTGTGTGAGAAGTGCTACCACATCAGGATTGGCTCTTTTAATCTGAAAAGCACGCAGTAGCGAAGCCCATCTAAAGCTGTTCTCGTTGCAGATGCTGTGATGGAGAGATGACTTTTAGAAAATCAAGCTTGTCTGTTATTTGATTAAAAAACAAGTTCTATTTTGCAATAAAAACAAGAGATACACTTCTGCTGGTTAGCTTAAAAACTGGTCGCATGTCACGTGGCTAGCTGATATCTTCCACACCTCATGAAGTTAAATCCAGGGTAAGGTAGAGTAGGCTTGAGATACTCTGACCAAACAGGCTGAGGTTAACCTGCTCAGAGATAAAGCAGGATTACTGGAGCACAAGGCACTGCGGCAGTGGCTATGGAGTGGCATTCCTCCAGCCTCACACACAATGCTCTGGCTTTACACAAACCTCTAAGGAATGTCCTGAGCTCAGTTTGTGAAGACCTCTTCTAGTCAGCCTCATAGCTCACCTCATATGGACCTATGAGGTTTCATCCATCACATAAGGGTTAAGGGTGTGCGACATCACAATTTTTGATTGAGAAGGCTTAAAGTGCCCCTATTATGCCTTTTCAAATATGCTCTTTCATGCAGTGTGTCATGTAGCTGTATGTGAACATGCAAAGTTGTGATGCCGATAAATAAAGTTATTGTCTATCAAAAAAAAAAAAAGAGTCGGCTCATATTCGCCTAAACGAGTCGTCAGCAATTCGAATCTGTTACGGATCCACGTCACTAAGTAACATATTTGCATAATGTCCACCCACGTTCTACACTTGCCCCGCCCACAAACAGTACAATTTCCATGTGGATGGCATCATGTCAAGAAGATGCTGTATCCTGCGCTGTCATTCAGTTATGGCAATGGGCGTTTCATTTCCGAAACACTCTGTAGCGGTAGACCAATCATAAAGGACTGCGCCATCTGACCAATCACAGCAGTGAGGGCTCACGGGAAGGCGGGGTTTAGACAGACTGATTCTTCGAACTGCTTCACACAAGTCGTTTACGAATCATTTAGAAATGGGGTAAAACTAAATCAATTTTTTGGAGAAAACTAAAGTGTTTTTTGACCTTGCATACATGTAAACCTGTTTTAAGAGACTCATTAAGCAATATTAGCCACCTTTCAAACGGAATTATAGGGGCACTTTAAAATATCTTGCTGGTTTAACATTTCATTCATGTGGTGTTCTAAAGCATGTATATATCAGGGCTAATATGAATTATTAATCTCATCTGGCTGCATTGTGTGCAGTTACGTCTTTAGCTATTGTCATAACATAACAAAACATGATTATTAAAAAGTGTCCCACTTTATGTGTTCACCCTATTTGTATGTCAGTGATTCATCTGCACCTATATCCACCTGCATGTCAAGCATATAAACTGCTTTGACCTATAAATAGTTCTGCTGTTACATTTACGAAAGCAAAACCACGCAAAGATTTGAATTGAAGCCTGAAAAACACCCTTAAAACCTTTATCGCTGCATTCAAAACAAGCATCCTAGCAAAACAAAATCAATTTATGAAGTCAGAGAGCAGAGTTAAATCAGGTTCGTGATATTCTACATCCAGCAAACAGCAGGGATGGAATAATGAAAAGCATAAGGTAAAGTTATAGCAGCTTTTATTGTGACTGGTGTGAAAATTGCCGTGCTCAGATAAAGGTCTTGTTTATTCTCATTCTCAGCTCATGCGAGGACAGATTTCAAGGGTGCTCTTCACACAAACACGATTTAACACCATCCCCCTTGTTTCCTACACTTTCCTGATCCCTTTTTTTTGCCTCTTTCATTCTCTCTCACCATTTACCTCCACTCTCTCATATGAATATCAGACTAGGAAAATAAAAAGAAATGTTCCAATGTGGGTTTTCGTTGTAAACTCTGCTAAAGGTTAAGAATCTGTGTGGTCTATATACAGTATCTAAAGACAGGAAGGGGAAAATGCTGAATTGGGTTGTGGTTAAATGTATTTTAAAGGTCAGAAGAAGAGAATATTATAAAGTATATATTCTTTTTTCATAATAATATTCACAGAAATGGAGCAAAAACAACAAAAAAAATGTTTAAAATGGGAATTACTATAGGATGATTTGAAAAATGAAATACGCTCATAAATTCTCTACATTTGCATCATGTTTGTTTAAAGTATTTTTCGCATGCTACCATATGCAAACATATCATATAATTGCTAACTACATCTAATTAAAATACATGAATGCACTAATTTTGGTGGCTGATTATAGTAATTTATCATGTACAAAAAAGTTTGGGGTCGATAAGCTATTTTTATGTTCTTAAAAAAATTTAATGTTAATTTTATCATTTAGGCATACTAGAAAAACTGGTAAATATTACACTGATGTAGATGAGAGTCGTGACAGTCTCTTTTCTTTTTAGAGCATACAGACTCTCTGTATCTGGGAAGATCAGAGCACATATGGAAACGTGAATTATGTTCAATTTCCTAATGACGCTAGCAGACAAATGGCCAATAACTTATTTACTCCACACAAAACATTTTGGACTATTTTGGATACTAACAGCATTTCAGCAGTAGTCAAAACATAATAAGGCTTCTCTCTTCTCCTCGCGGCTAGTGGAGTGTGAGGGATTTTTCAGCAGAAAGCAAGGCATGATGGGCCGGGGTGGGTGTGGGGCCAGCATTTCTTCAGAGGCCCGGCAGCAGGGAGAGTAGGCTCTCTTTGAGATGCAGAGGGGGTTAATTCGAAGCACAATGGCATGAGCTGACAGGGCCGGGGACTTGTTCCAAACAGCGGAGCCCGATGCCCACTGAGGCACTGAAGGGCTAGCGAGGTCGTGTTCAGCCTGTTGTGCCATTGAGCCAGGCAGGAGGGGGTGCTGGGGGAGCGGGGAGGGGTCGGTGGAGGCCCACGCTGTGAGGCCGTGGGGGGCATTTTAATCCCCTATTACTTGGACAAGAGATTAAAAGATTCTTGCTTTATTTCTCCACATGTCCCGCTGCTTCTAGCAGTGCCTGGATGATGGCAGTTTGAGCACAGGTTTTATTTTTAGCTTAAACACACGGAATGAAGCGAGAGCCTAAGGCACTTTTGATTTGGGCCATTTAGCTGAAAAATTGATGTCATTGTTCTGAGAGCTTTTTGAGGATTGTTCACAAAAGCTCGGCTAAAGTCAAGCTTGGGACTGAGGTGTTTATTTGACAAGCCACTAAAACTGGAAGAGCAGGGACAAAAGGTGCACAGCGACAGAGAGAGGACTCTACATGAAGAGGGCCGTGTGGTGTGAGGGAAACAGAGAAAATATACAAGCCAGAGAGGGGGGTGGGTGCAAAATGCTCTCGGAAAAACAGGGGAAATTTGTGAGGAATTTAGCCATGATGAATGAACTCCGCTCAGTCCCCACAAAAATCACTCAGCGGCAAATAAACATTCCCATAGTCGCTGCTGTGTCCCCTGGTGGCGGCCCACATAACCAGAATGTCTCAGTCCCATTTCGAGGCTTTTTTCAAATAACAGCCTGTCAGATAGTATCTACCCGTCAGCTCAACCTACACACAGCCGTCCCGCTCTCAGCCACACAGGAGCCAGCGTGGGGTCAAGAGCTGCTAGCCAGGATCTTGTTTCTCTGTTGATCCAGGAGGGCACCTCGATGAGAGCTTTACAGCAATGCAAACAGTCTTGTGTTCCTTGTCTTGTAGATACCAACGGTCTGCGTGCATTGTCAAAGAGCTGCGCTTCAGAATTTACCTGCTGACCCTGAGTCTGTCAGCGGGTTGAGTGATGAGGGACATGGACTTGCTATATGCAAACACTGCAGGCTACGCTGAGAGCCAAGAGGTGAGCTTGTTCGAGACTCTCGTGAGCAGGCCAGGGGTTGATTCTCTCAACTCGTCATTCAATCTCACTTAAATTACATGATGTGAGGATTGCAGCATTGTACGTTGATCTATGTTGCTATGTTATCCCTATAGAATGCATGATACAAAATCTTCATGAACGCACGGATTCAGTGGTTCAAAAACAAAACAAGACTAGACATAATAAATACATAAAAAACACACATATCAAAGCAGAAAAAAACTAAATGAAATTACAAATCAAAACAGAATAAAACACAAAACAAAACATTTGGCATCACAACAAAAAGCCATCTTTTACCTGAATTTTCAGTGTAATTAAATGCTTTTAAATCACTGTTGTATTTTACTTTTCAGAAATATGGAAACTGACATTGGCAAAAGTTAAAAATTAATAATAATCCAGTGAGTTATTAGTGAGAGAAATTAACCATTATTGACAAAACATTAAAAAAAACAAAACATGACAATCAAAAAAAAAAAAAAATGCATGAGGGGCAATTTTACCCTGGAAAAAACCTGAACATTAAAAAAATATATATTATAAATATAAAAATTTTATTAAATTAATTTTATTTTTCTAAACTGTATAGTTGGTTGCTATCTCTTACACCATAATTGTCTCATTTCTCATGTGAAGTGATACAACTCAAATCAGTAATTCAGTTAATATGTGGAATGGGTAATATAGGATGAACGTACACAAGCTACTCTATAGCAAAAAGAAACCTCTTCACAAGGTCTGATCTATTGATTATATCTATTTATTTTGTGATAATGGTCAGCTGACTGTACATGATCCCTAACATAAGTTCTTGGTTCTTTGGGTCAGTCATTTGGCACATGCTTTTTAAAGAACTTGAAAATCAAAGGTTTCCGGAGTTCAGAAAGATTCTTTGTTTTGTTCTAACTGAACCCTTTGTTTTTAAGTGTGTTGGAACCTGTTTTTATCTCCCCACATTCCAACAGCAGCAACTGCTTAAGAAACTGGTGTCGGATCAGCTCTTCAAGGTTGCTCTTCGCCCTCATGCCGTCTGTCTGAACGCCGGATGATACAGCATAAGTGCGCGGGGGTTCCCCTGGTCTGTCTCGCTCACATGATGTGGTCAGGCATCTCTGCATTCCTGCAATAACACTCATTCCCCCTCAGCATGTGCTGCCATCAGGGCCTGCAACTCCCCCCCCACACCAGCCCCAGACCGCCACTCAAACCTGGATCAAAATAACCCCACCGGGAGCAGATATCACTCATCTTAGTCAGCACAGAGTCATGATCCAAATGAAGACTTCACTGACCAGACAGCTTGAAATCCTATACAACCATGAAGATTTATCCAAAGACTAGTGACTTAGAGCAAGGCTAATAACCACCCTGATAGAGAAACTTGCTACAGCTATCCACAATAAGCTGGCAAAACTTTGCTAACATGACCAGACCTTAAAGGGATAGTTGACCCAAAAATAAAAATTCTGTCAATAATTACTCACCCTTATGTCGTTCCAAAACTGCAAGATATTTGTTCATCTTCAGAACACAAATTAAGATATTTTTGATGAAAGCAGAGAGCTTTCAGACCCTGCATGTTAAACAGCAATGAAACTACCACATTCAAGGCCCAGAAAGGAATCAAATACATTGACAAAATAGTGAAAACAAAAGTAACACCTTTATTCAATAGTTCTTTTCCCCCCGAGTTACCCTCTACCATCATTATGGACAATGTGTTCTTTGTTGAAAGTCATATATTTTCATAGTTTCACAAAATTACGGTTAAACAACAGATGTCACATGGACTGTTTTGTCAATGTTCTTGGGTCAGAAAGCTCTTGGATGTCATCAAAAACAAGGACAAAGATCTTGTGGCCTTTGATTTACTTGAAAGTGAGTAATTAACAACAGAATTTTCATTTTTGAGTGAATAACAGCTAAAACCAGACTAAGCTGTTGGCTGGCTTTGGCGGGTCAACTAGCCTGGTCTTAGCTGGTCAGCAGGCTGGTTTTAGAGGAGTTTTGGCCACTTCCCAGCTTGCCAGGCTGGGAGACCAGCTAAAACCAGCTACATCCTGTTTAAACCAGCTAAGACCAGCATAGTTAGCTGGAGGCTTTTTTCTGCTGGGCCACACCATCCTGACCTTCATGGATCCTTGATCAATCTGAAAAGTTGGAAAGCACATGTTGCTGCAACATGCTGCTGCTTAAACAGCATTTGACCAAAGTGAGTTCATTCAGTCAGCGGCCATGTTTGCAATACCTATTAGTAGCTGTTTAAGGCAGACGACATCTTGATTGGGGGAAACACTGATAAATACTCCATAAAACAGCAAAAATGAAACTGCTTCACCTTGGTATATATACAGTGGTTTGTGTTAGCATATTGCATAAGGTTACTCAGCATAAAAACAAATAGCACACAAACACTTTAATCTAAAAACGCACACTGAACAGGTTTATCTTTTAGTATAGCTCTGATTTCTCAGTATTGCAGAGCATAAATGTATAATTATTATTCAAATGCTAATCTAGATAACACGTCCATAGGTTTCATATCTGTGAGTGAATGTTTCCCCCATTTAATAAATTCTTCTCTCATCTGGAATTTAGTAAAGCTGCTTGTAAAAAGTAAGGAACGGGAAGTGTTTCCAAGGACGGTTTATTGTTCTTAGTATGTGAATGATAGCACACATTTTATCGCTCATAGATCTGTTCTCTCTGAGAGCTTTAGGGATTTGTCCTGCCAGAACTAGATCATTTCCAAATCTGACATGCAAAATGTGTGTGTGTGTGTGTGTGTGCGTGTATGTATGGGTACGTGTAAGATACAGCCAGAGAGAGAAGGAGGAAGAGGCAAGGAAAAAGACAGAGGAGTGGAGGAAGGGAAAGGAAGAGACAAACCTTGCAATGACCCCCAGCTGAGCGGAGAGGCTGCCCAGGATTTAGTGTTGTTTATGCAGCTGCCGAAAGCACCCAGGAGATCACGGCAGAGGAACAGACGTATACACCCAAATTCCACACCTTCACAAGTCACAAAAACACATCTAAAAGTGCTCAATGATCAAACAGCCTTCTGCATTTGGAAATATTCCTTTACCTTGTTCGTTTTCCACAGTAGGACTGAAGAGGTCAATTCAGATCCTCACTCAAAACCTCTGCTGCTGCCACTCAAACTCACATTTCACTGGCATCTGAATTTCTCAGTCACTATCTTGGTTTGCCTGAATAGTGATGCACAGAATTCAGATGCTTTGTATTACACCTGAAATCTTTCCGGCTCTAAAGAGTCGGAGCTGAGGAAACCAAGGGTCTAGAACAATCACCATTTGTCGAAGTATGATACATCAAAGAAAATGTGTCCCACATACTGAGCAGCCTCCTCCCTCTCCGCTTACTTCAAAAACTACAGGTCAGAGGTAATCAATAAGACATTAGCGATATGCATGCACTGTGTTTCTGAAGTATATCATAACAAACAAACAAAATAGTGACCATTTTTAGTGCAGCCTTTGAAATTTGCATCGAACCACTTCATGGCTATGAAAAGACTAAAAATCTATTTTCTTTTACTTTTAACTTGACTTTAACTACTTTTTACTTTTATAAATCTTCATTAGAATTGTCTTTTGTTATATTACACTTCCATTAAAAGTCTCTCATTCCCACAAAAGGCTGCATTTATTTGATAAACAATACAGTAAAGAAGATCTATTGTGAAATATTACTATATATTAATATACTATATATTAATAATTCAAAAAAAAATTCAGTTTGAAAGTACTTTCAATATAATTAATTCCTGTGATGGTTGGGCAGCCATTTTTCCAGTTTTCAGTGTCACGTGATACTACTTAATATGTATAATATGATAACATCTTGATATTATTATCTCGATATTTTCAATATTTTATTATTAATATATAATTATTTGCCAATCCAATAAAAGTTAGCTAAAATTGTCATTGAAATTGAACATAGTAGTACTGTCTGCTACACTCAGCTTCACTGCCAATACACACACATTCCTGCAGGTGAGACCTCGTAAACAACATAATTAAAATCATCATGAAGATGGAAACAGAATCCCTGCTGGAGGTTAATGTAAAAGGTAGACATCTTGTGTGAATCGTCTCTCAGCATTTTGGAAAGTGCTGGATGGACTGAGAGCCAATCCAGAAGTCAACAGCCTTAAATAGAGGAAACACATTGCAGCTTAATGGACACTGAAAATGCTTGACATAGTGTCTAGCAAATGACGTCAGCGGCAAATGTTTAGCTAAGCTATAGGAGGCGTTTATTTTTAGTCTACTGAATATAATACAGGCTGGCTGTTAAAGACGTACATATGTATATGATCTCCATAACAATAATAGAAGTGAATAACAGAAATGTTCAATTCAGGGGCATTTTTAACCAGACTGCGACTGTGCTGGGATTTGCAGCGGGGTCTGATTTATTTGTGGGTAAATATAGTCATATTTGTGGTGCTGCAGGAGGGTTATGTGAGGGGGTGTGGAGATGAGACATCCCCGTTAGCTGAGCACTATTTTCAGGATCAGGCTGTCATGTGCCCAGGGGCTCAGAGTATCTCCATACAGTTTAGCTGTTTGAAGAGTCTGAGAGAGAGAGGGAGGCATGTCAGACATGGGCCCTGTCAGTTAACCTCAAAAAGATGAAAATAATAATATTCCAAAAAAGTCCCGGACGCCAAGACCACAAATATAGCTTTAAATTAGACAACATGCCCTTAGAGAGCACTCAAAAACTACCTCAGCCGAGACAACAACAGCAGGAACCTTCAGCAAACCTGTGAACAACCTCAAAAACAAGACACCATAAACAAAAACATACCAAATAAGTGGCATTAAAAGTGCCATATGGATTAATAATTGTTCTCTGATATCTGTTTAGAAGGTATGTGGCTTAGTAATGGTTAAACATATCCAGAAATGCTTTTACATGTCCATTTACAACAATAGGATTTGTCTTTAGTCTGTGTACTGTGATTGGCTGTTTTACAGTAAGGCGCAATGTTGAGCTATGCTCTGATTGGCTGTTTCACAATAGCTCACATAGCAGGAAAGAAACATAGGGAGGAAACTATATGTTTCAGTACTTTCTCTTGCAGTTATATCCTTAGGAAATAATTATACTGTATATAGAATGTGGGCATCAGGCAGCTGCTATTAATATGCACGATCGCATTTTAGT
This sequence comes from Enteromius fasciolatus, assembly GCA_032361145.1. Classification (NCBI taxonomy): domain Eukaryota; kingdom Metazoa; phylum Chordata; class Actinopteri; order Cypriniformes; family Cyprinidae; genus Enteromius; species Enteromius fasciolatus. Next base: position 6,334,544 of record JAUMHR010000056.1, read on the forward strand.
TTCTTTTTCACGCACACATGTACTCAGTTTATACTAATGAGCGTCAGTACACACATTTTACAAGATCAGATGCTTGTCAGTGGTGCTCAGGATCTGTAAGTCACTCACCATCATCCTCAGTCATCTCTTCTTGCTTTGTGTTAAAAAAAAAAATATATAGCCTATATATATATATATATATATATATATATTTTTTTTTTTTAAACAAAAGATGAACGTCTAGTTCTTCTTACCAAAACATGTTCCTCTAGAGCCTCAGGATAGATAGACTACAAAGACAGACAGGCAAACATAACAGACTTAGCAAAAAAAGACAAACTGTGATTTACTGCTCATACACCGCAGCAGTAATGCAAATACACTTCTTAACCCCACACAGTAACAACTAAGAAAATTCTTAACACTTCGTTCCTTATTTTACAAACCACAAAGATTGTTAATTGATGGCTAACAGATACAAACTGTTAGATGAAACCACAACTGAGCTAGTGTTTCCACAACAGGACGAACCCCATGAAACCTCAAGAACATGCCTGGCTCACATTTCACCCTCAAGTAAGAAAATAATAAATTATATTTTGCTTAAACAAAATTAAGCCTTTTTTAAGTTGTTTTCTTTTTCTGGTTCACACCGAAGACATTTATGTGTTTAAAAATGCAAGACAGAAATCATATTTATATAAATTATGTTTGTAAAACTTATCTGAACTCTAGCACCACGTTTTTTAGAACGATGTATCATGCGTGAGACCATCAAACATATTCGCGTAGAAAAACAATGGACGAACAATTCAGTGGAATACAAAACACGGTTCCTTACTGTAAAAAACAAAAATCCCTTTTTCCATAACTCCAATAAAAAATACAACTTAAAGCCAAGCAAAAATACAAGCATGTATGTATAATTCTCTGTGCTTTTGCTGTAAAAAAAAACGTTAACATTACAGCAGTGAGAACAGTGTTCTGCATTGTATTATTTAACTATTTTAAAGTAAATTTTTCTACTACTGTTTTGGGCGTAATGTGACCTGGACATGTTTTTGTGAGATTCCCTCATTAAAATGCTCAACACGGATATAAAATGTAGTTTTAGCCTGAAAATCCCATTGTGTGTACTGTATATGTTTCAAAAGCAACACACCAATAAGCCGTCCTCTTTTGAACTCAGAATCATTAGAGGGGAAACATTTAAAAGTGTCCATAAAGGTTTCATGAAACCAAGAGTCAGTTGCGACACTGTGCAAGATGAGAGGACATTGAGGAGCCGAGGGAGTCGAGCTGAAAAACACATAATGTTGAAAAGATGAAAAGTACTGAGGGAATGTGAGGAATGAGCTGGGTTTTGTCAGTCACTCACTCCAAACTCAAGCGAGAGCTCTTTAACCAGCAACGGCACCCCTCCTCTTTTCTCTCCGTCCAACAGTCCCTCGGCCATTGACTCTCTTCTTTCACTCCTTCCTCAGCTCCTCTTCTAAAGAGCTAAAGCTCTCTCTTTTCTGCTTTTGGGATCTTGCTCACAAACACACACACACACACTGATTCATTTGACTTCAAAGCAGCACCACATCGACCTCTCTCTCCCCACAAATCACTTTCTTTTCTATCCGTACTCTCCACCCTTTTATTCTCTCTTCCCTCATTCTCTCGAGTCCCATAGCCCGGCAGCTGTAGAGTTACAAAGTGAGACGGTGAAGGAGGGAGTGATTTAAAGAGATTGCTGAAAGACAGCGCCGCTTCGAAATAAAAGACTTCACGGGTAAACAAATCTCCATACCGTGGACTGTTTTCAGCCTCTAAGCTTAATTAGTCTTTTCTCTCCATCTCATCACCCGTCTATCTTTCCGCCACCCTCACCTACAGACATTCCTGCGCTGTGAGCTGCTCGCTTTCTCTCAAAGAGAGCAAAGAGCCCAACACGGCTCTGCTTTAGTGTCCTGCTGGGAAAGATCAGGTGGGGATGATGGGAAGACTTCCCCTCCTTAGAGTCTCATGCATGGAGTGTTTAACCTCCTCATGCTGGCACAGTCGAGGATAAAACAGACATTTGTGCATCAGTAGAGAGCCGCCTGGTCGGCAGCACACCAGAGATAAGCGCTGTGTGAGAGATAGACATGTTAGGGTGAGTTTCCCATTGAGACTGGCTTTATTTAAATCAAATATGGTTGATGATGGCATCTTCAAAAAGTAGTCGTATCAGTGTTGGCTGGTCAAACACTTAAATAAACTCACTTATTCTAGCTCCAGGTAAAGGTGGGCTCACATTTCTCTTGCTTGCGCTAAAGAGCAATTACAAAATACTGAATGAATGGTCAGAAAAATACAAAAATATTGGCACAATATAATATATTTATATATATATATATATATATATATATATATACTAGTGCTGTCTAATGATTAATCATGATTAAACGCATCCAAAATAAAAGGTTTTATTAATATAAATTACATTAATATAAATATATACATGTAAATACATATTTTTAAAAACAAATGCTTTATGTGTGTGTCTTTATATATACATAATAATATAATACATTTTTGATTTTTAAAGAAATTAATCATTTTTATTTAGGTAAGATGCATTTAATTGATCAAAAGTAACGTAAAGACATTTCAAATAATTGTTTTCCCATTTAAGCTTACTATTCACCAACATGCATGTTATTCCACAAATATTTTAAGCAACACAACTGCTTACAATATTAATAACAGTAACAATATTAATAACCATACTGGAATGATTTCTAAATATTATATATATATTCAAAACAATGTGCATAATGAAATAATGTATAGTGCGAAAAGTGTAAAAACAAAGTAAAAGTGTCTACCCAATGCATAGAACTAATGTAACACTGCTGTTCCAGCTCCAAAGTCTCTCTGAAGATGCAAAAATAGAAACACTGTATCTGTTCAGCAGAGTTGACCAGCATTATCACCATAAAACTTACATAAAACCACAACATAAAACCTTTCTCGAGCCAAAAGCTGTTTTCTACATTGTAAGAAAAGCCAAAACAATAGCATTAGCCTACCCATTACACATCAACAATTACTTTTGTTAAAAGAGCAGGGTAATTAAGTATGATGATAGAAGCAGTTCTGAGAGGAGCCATGAGAAAAGCTCAGCTTTCATCAGGTATAGAACTGACACCACTTTCCTACCACTGATCCAGCAGGCTCCTCCATATCAAAGTTTACACACACACAGCACACAGTTTCTCAGGCTCAGACTGCATCAGTGTGCCTGCACCGGACGCATTGAAGCGTGCACAGCCACACTGGAATTTCTGTCTCCTAGACGAACGGTCACCACAGCAGGGTGGGCTTCAGATAAGAGCTGTATAGAAAAAAACAGGTATCCTGCCACAGGGTCTTCTGTGATAACCTGATGGGACCTTAGATGGGGCAGAGGCCCTGAAAGAAAAGAGTTTGGCTTTCAGCAATGGCTAAAGTTTCATCTTTGTCAATGGCTGATTTCACAATGGATAAAGTGGGCCAATAACAGCTGATAAGATGTGTATCTTAAAGAGACAGTACTACAAATAAATACAAGAAATACTGTCATCGAGCCTACAGTGCCATGATAACATAAGAAAATGATGAAAAAAGGAATGTATTTGGACACTTTCAGAAAGACAGCTGTGGCTATTCTGCTCAATCACTTGAACTTGAGGGGAACTGATTTAACAACTACTAATTGATCATTAAAATAAATGGCTTAAAAAGGGAAAGAAAAACAGTTAATAAATAATTAATAAATAAATGTTTATTGTAATGCAATGACATGCTTTCAAGTGTGACTTAAAGAAACAGTTCACCAAAAAAATGTAATTTGTTATCATATTCTCAGCCTCATGTCATTCCAAATATTCCAATAATTTAGGATATTTTAAACTGATATCCATAATGAAACCGGAGAAGTTTTTTGCAAAAATATACAAAAAGAACAAAGTCTTGTGAAGTGTTGATAACTGTATATGATAAACAGATTTACTGTAGGCTTTTATTTACATGTAAATAAAGATTTATAATCTTTAGGATCTTTTGTGTCATAGTTACCTGGATTTTTAATGAATAAAAAGAAAAAAAACCCCTGCTGATATATATATATATATATTTATATAAAGAAATGGGGTGAGAATGACTTGAGATTATGACAAATGATGACATTTTCATTTTTGGGTAGACTACCCATTAAGTGTTTAAAAGTGTATAAATACTTTACACTCAAAAATGTCATTGATGGAGCAGCAGCATCTAATAACTTTGCAAAAGAGGTTTTTTAAAAAGTAAGAAAAGAAAAGAGAGAAACTGTTCTCTTCAAAGAAACATTACACAATTGAGTCAAAGTCTCTGCACTGCAACCTATGACCCTACAACCCCCCAGGGTCACGACACAGAGAGAGGACGGCAACCACTCACTAGCCTATTCCCAGAGAGAGAGAGAGAGAGAGAGGACGGGTGAAAAAGGGAGATGTGGCTGCCAGTTACCAGTTTAGTAGCAGTCTCAGAGTTTAATAGAAAGGGGTGTTGACTGATTAATATTTATGAATTTGGGAACAGTTGTGTTTTTGTGTGGGACTCTGCTTTTCTCACGCAAGGTGGGACGGCCAGGGGGAGGAATGCATTACTGCTCTGAAGACCAGGGGAAGAAAGAGGAAGACAGAGCGCTGAAAGAGAGATGCTGGACAAAAGAGCGAGAGGGAGAGAGGGTCTCCTCTGCCTTTCCATCAAATGAAATAAAGAAGAGGGCGACAAAAGAAAAGAAGTTGGTCCCTGAGAGGGGGTGATATCAGATTTCTCAGACGTTTGAGTGTTGAGAGGGCTGAACATGATCCAAACTCTCGCTCTAGTGACATTAAAAGTCAGCACTGGCTATAATCATTCAGACCATTAGTCACCTCCTCTGAGTGCTGACAGATATTAAATATAGGCAAACATACCATACTGGATAGTCACCTTGATTTTCTGGTCATTAATTATAAGGAAACAAAGGCTAACAGTAGGATGAGTATAGAAACTTATTTCTTTGGAAACTAATAACTCACTCTTGTCCAGGTAAATGGCTTTGTGAGGCACACACACACACACATGTTGGTTTTTGTGATTTATGGGGACTCTTCATAGGGGTAAAGGTTTTTATACTGTACAGACTGTATGTGGTATTGCCCTACACCTACCCTACACCTAGCCTACCCCTTACAGGAAACTGTGTGCATTTTTAGATTTTCATAAAACACTGTTTAGTATGTTTTTAAGCCTTTTGAATTACGGGGACACTGAAAATGTCCTCATAAAACACCTACATATTGTAATAACTATGTCATACCCATGTCATTATACAAATTTGTGTCCTCATAAATCACATGCACACACTCACACACAAATACACACATATTCATGGGAAGACTTTTTTTTTTAAGCTTTACGTGGGTTGTGCATTGGCACGGCTCCTTAGCGCAATCAACCTAATGTTTTTGTATGTTTATGTATGTCTGCCAGTCCCCAAACTGGTGTGAATATTCACTCTACTTGTACATCTTGAAAGTATGACCTAAATAAGAAATTTTCCCGGAAAATTTCATCTGAGCAAGCAACATGTCTGCCACTTTTGTTCTTACCAACCTGAAAAAACAGCATTACAATACAGTGCTACTAGAGGTGATTAATTTTAATGATGCTTAGCTCATATCACATCGAACTGTTATACTTTATACTATATCGAAATGTTAATATCAACAACATCAGTATAGCATGTGTTTTGTGTGAATTACAGTGACCTGTAGACCTGTTGTCACTGATGATTGTCATATTGAGAAAAGGCTATTAATAAGCAGCATCCTGATGTGTGATATAACCTACCAGCTGGGACTCTTTCTTTATGTTTACAGACATGATAAATGGTGGCATGCTTCTATTTCAAAATTATTCGAATATAAAAAAAATTAGAATTAGAAAACATTACTGCAAGCTTAGCATTTTGAACACTGACTGGTTATGTACTCGCCCAAAAATTACGTTTGCATACCAAAAACAGTTGCGGGCTGCAGCTTTAACAACAACAACGACATTGGTCATAGCTTATCTAAAGCAAAAATGATTTGTCATTTGTAAAACAATAAAAACTATTTGTATGTTGTTAGTAATGTGGTATAATGACTTAAATAATCCTAGCCCCAAGTGAGATGAGCTGTGTCCAAATAATTTCGCCAGTGAATCATATTCATAGTAAATCAGTCAGACCGGTTTTGTGAACTGCATCCTCTAATTTATTGAAAATATTTGTGTGAATAATGGCTGAAGGTTCAGTCTGTTTCTCACACAGATGCATGGCTTCAAAACACTTACATAGCATGCTAGGTCTAATCGTTACTTTGTTGTATTTTGATGATACATGCATGGTGTCCTTTTAAACTTGACAGCCGTGCATTGTTTTGAAGTAAGCGGCCAGGACATACTTCAATTAAACTTTTGTCATCAACAGAAGAGAAAAAGTCTTACAGGTTTGGAACATAAGTAAATGATGACAAAAGTGTCACTTCTTAAAAAAACTGAAGAGGGCTAAATCTTCTCTTCCTTTGTTCTTTCTCTCTCTCTCTGTGCAGCCTGGGGCCTTGTGGCCTGGCTTGTCTTGTTAATGGCCCTGAATGATGCAGTAATGGGATGTAAATACCATTGTACTTTTTTAACATACCACCAAAGCACACCCATTCAAAAGTAGCCTCTCCCTATCTATTCAGCATTTCTGTCCCCTCCCCATAGGCGACTCGAGGAGAAGAGTGAAAGAGTGAAACCTTTCCATAGGAGATGGTGGCACCGCTGAAGAATGACTTGGAGGTCTGAGGAGGGTCACTGGTTTCTGTGACGTAAGAGGACTTAGATGAGGATCTCTTGTTTAGGAATGCTGGGTTTGGAGGGGTAATGAGGGCTGAAGGGTTTTAGGCCATTTGGTGACACCACAGACAGCAGCTATTTCAGACGCTGTTATATGCCCGTAAAGCCATTACCCACAACTCCACTGTCATTAGGAGATTAGAGACTCTGCCATAACCCTGACAGGCATTTAACATAAAATTACACACATTAGAAGGAAACAGAGAAAACGCTAAGAATACAGTGACACAATTAAGATGCAGTTAAATGGGTCATGTTTAGACCAAAATAAGCAGTCGTACCAGTCTTGCATGTTCTCTGAGCATCTTTAGCACACATGAGAACACCAGTCTATCTTTCAGCCAATTAGTGCAGTTTCTGCTCATCTAATCCTCTGGAAAGCCGCCCATTGACAAGCTTTTCAAATCCTCTAAAATTCTAGAAAGTAGCAGAGCCAAGAGGACAGCATCAAAATAGAAATGCTTCAAGTGAAAATCCCGTACAGATGTACAGTGGAGCCTATGCACAAATGTTTTTGGAAATTTTAAAGCAAAAAGACACAACATTATGACAGGTTAAATATAATTATGACTCTTACATAAAGGTTATTGCATATTTAAATCACTATTCTTCATTTGAATATATCTCAAATGTAATTTGAAGCAGGGTGGCATTTATTTGGTCAAAATTAATTATTATATTAGAATTTAAGATAACAGTTTTCTATATGCTTGATATTTATGTGGATACATTATAATTTGTGCAAAGTAAAAGAGAGACAAACCCAATGCTAAGAAATTAATTCAAACGTTTCGCATTTTGCAAAATTTTTCACTTTCATCGAAATGTTGATAATAATATGACCATTTGGCCTCTGCTGCATGTGTATATTTATCATCACCAATCAAAAATGTGACTTCTTCAAATGCGATCTTTATCTGACTTTCTGCTCTCATTAAAGGACATGAAGAGTTTATGATGGGCGTAATTTGCTAGTCCTGGGGACAGGAAGTGTCTGGCCATGGATACCACACAGACAGTTCTCAGGGTATGAAGGAAGGATGCCGTCAACATGGGTTAGAAGAAGAAAAGTTGAGGATGGAACATGACGGAGGAAAGACATCCAAGATGGAGTGATAGGGAGGAGTAATAGAGATATGGATGGATATGGGCAATGAAAGGAGGAAAGGAAGGGGGTCAGTCTCCTGCTGTGGCCATCCTAGCTGATGGTCCCCACCATGGTTTTATCTGTCCTTTCTTCCATTGTTTCACCCTCTTCCTCCCTTAATTCCCTTTATCTCTCCGTCTTTCTTTCTCTCTTCCCTCCCCCTTTCTCCTAAAGCGGAGAGCCCTGTTCTATCCAGGAGAGAGAGAGATAAACTCCTGGAGACTTCATCAGATGCTCTTTGAGGTGTTTGCTATAGCATACACACATGTGGCTTTAGCAATGTGAATAATTCTATTCCATTGATTGAGATGTGATTATATCTTAAAAGGACAGAGAAAAAAGAGCTCTGTTTCACACGGTTGCATCAGGCAGCTAGGTTGGCTATTGCACCTATAGCGCTGTCACAAAGCCATGAAAGTAAAACTGTTGAACAAGAAGAGTGGTAAAAACACATATGCAAACTTATGTTTGATGTACTGTCTCAAATCAGTTATATACAGACACACAGTAGCTGTAACAGTTTTGATATACAGTGGTTTGAATGATTTAACAGCTGCAACATTTGAGAAGAGGGTAGGTAAAGAAAAAGCATCAATAAAGGCAGACAAATATATTTATATATTTTTAATCCATTGCTATGCAGTCTTCTAGATGGCTGCAAATCAAGAGCACATCCACTATTCTCTGTGATATTTAGGTCTGTAGAAGTCGATGGAATTTTTATTACCGATTTATCATTCAGTATTTCATCTCTACTGCTTCCAGATGCACCTATACTCTGGTGGACACCGAGGAAACCTTTCAAGTGAATTGGAAAGTGAAGACAATGTGAAGTGATGTGTTCATTCAACCAGCTGCTAAAAACATACGGTCAGCTAATCCTGATAGATTCACCTGAACTGAGCATGGGGCGAAAGAGGAAGCACTACAAATTATCTTCCTCACAAATAACATGGTTAAAGACTTGAAAAGTGCATTTAGCAACAAATGACAGGAGCAGATGACAATCCAGCGAGTTGCGTCTGATAATGTAAACTAAACTTATACATGTCAGTGATTCTCCAAAGCAATCTCTGCTGTTTCCCTTCCTCTCTCTCTCTTTCTTTAGCCTGAAATCATCTCTCATGCAACAGAGGCTTCGGCCTCAGAGCCTGAGATGATAATATATTCCAGCCACAAAGCCATCTGAACAATGCTGCCTAAAGAAAAGGCTCTTGCTGCCTTCCTGAGCAGTGCCCAGCCTCAGCCCTGTGTTTTGAGTTTCCCCCCTTCTTTAAATGACAAAGTAAATCCTCCTGGCAACCCCCTCCGAGGGGCCCCCACCCCCCATCCTTACCCCCCGAGCTCCTAAGCAGACCAACAAAAGGGCCCATTTGCACGGTGTGAAGGTATAATGCAGTTATTAGTGTGGAGAACTCCAGAGGGTCAGAGGAGGAGAACCACCCTCCTGCCCCGAGACAATGCAGGAGAGTGGACAGAGCCAGGGGGCTTGGGTGCTGGTCATCTCGACTTTCTTCTGACTTTCAGCGCTGTCTGAATTACGGCTTTATAATTGTATGAGTTACAAATTAAAACTCTTTGGCTTTTGGAAAGTACATTCACAAATACAAACTGTAACAAAAGTGACTGCCTCTGGGATGTTGTCTAGCAAACATGACATTGAAGCGAAATTTTAAAAACTACCATTTGAATTTTTTATTATTATTATTATTTAGACAAAAAATTAAGCTTATAACTTTCTGTTCATCAAGGAATTCTGAATAATTTGTCACAGCCTCTTCAAAAATATTATGCCGTTTTAACAATAATAAGTTTCTTGAGCATCTGTTGCTGGAAATTCTGCTTTGCATCACAGAAATAAATTACATTTAAAAAATATTAAAATAGTAAACAGTTATCTTACATTTTAATACAATTTTGGAGTATCACACCATATTAAATGAGCATAAGAAAAAAAAAACTTACCAAGCATAAACTATTAAATGCATGCTAAAATACTGAAATGGTTTTTACTTATTTCACAATTTATGCATGCTCAAGATACATTGCAAATTGTCATTCAAATTTTTTATATGTGGTTAGAGTAATCTGATCTCAAACCTTCTGGACTCATTTTACACTTGTATCAGTCTCATACTCATATGATTAGTTCACCGCAGATCAGTTGTAAACAGGGTCAACATGACAGCAACTAGCTCTTTTGGCTATAGTGAATTTCCCATGGCTCTGGTCAAATTGAAGATACTGTGTGTGTCTTGAGACATCATCAGTCTTCATAACTATGGGCTAAAAGACAGGTCAAGCCTCCATCCTCTGCCCTGAAGCCCATCCTGTCATTAACCCCCTCTTTATTCTTCTTTCTGATGCCTGAAACATCACTTGGGCTTTGATCTACGTCTCTGATCTATTTCTATTTCACATTCGGTTAAGGTTCTTGTGACCTGAGAGGAGGCGCCAGGCGATAAAGACTAAAGGCTGATCACGCAGCACCTCATCAGTCTGACGCAGGGTCAGGTAACGTGAAAGAAACCTCAGATGCACATGGGGAACCCATCACTCGCTGCTCTCCGCTCACAACAAATGTGCAGCGCAAGATCCTCCACCATTTCAATACAACAGTTGCTCTAAAAAGATGGTCTCAGCACAAAGAAGGCTGTGGGACTTTTTTTGGCTGTAGTCCGTAGAATATTATGAATTCCAGAGAAAAATACAGCTTATATGTCATCCATAAGGTATGCAAATAACAAAACAAGCACCCGTGAAACATTTACTGTGTGGAATAAATCCACTGCACTCATCTGAACTGAGTAATGCTTTTCAGCATTTGCAAAAAAATAAAAAAAATTCTGTGGTGGTATTACCTCTCCAGTATGGATTTACAGAAAAAGCAATTATAACTCAAAAGTATTTTCAAATATGTCCCACTATTCAAAGTTATTGAAGAAACAACCTATTTTTTAACATTGTAACAGAAAATCAGAATATAAATTTAGCTCTTCTGACTGCTTTGCAATATGAATCTCACTGCTAGGATTGAACACGGTGATAGAAAGTCTTTGAGCCCCTGATGAGGTTCACACATGCCAGACGGAGCGTCTACAGGTCTGAGGCGCTCTACTTGGGCCAGGTCATATAAAGAGAGGCCTGGCCAGTGTCTGTTTACTGCAACAGAGCAGATGTACAATATCCAGTCTCCTATCTATCCTGGAATCCTTGGAATGCACTATGCCTCTAAAGGCATAGCACTATCAGGACAGGGGTTAAAACTCTGTCGGTTTATTGATAAAACAGACTCTCTTTCTATCTCTTTCCTCCTCCACCATTCTTTTCTCTTTCTGCTTTCATCTAAGATATACTCAAGAATGGACAGGCGTTGGGACTTTCCTAGTGGGTTAGTTGAACTGTTGGCTGGCTCTCAATTTAAAGGGATAGTTGATCCCAAAAACATTTACACACCCTCATGTCATCAGAATCTATATGAATTTGTGGAACATAAAAGAAGATCTTTTGAAAAAGGATTAATCACAAGACAACCGAGGCAATAGATTAATATGAAGTGATTCAATGATATAATGGAAAAAAATTATATGTGAAGGTACAGCCCTAAACCCAACCACCAATAAAAGAGATTGCGCAAAATAGTGCCCGAGATTGTATAAAATAATCTACCTTGTATCATAGCATGAAAGTACCTTGGTGCACTTTTTAGCGAGACACAAAATATGTACCAACAAGTACATATTACTGCAGTTCCCAAAGAAATTAATGCAGAGGCAGCAAAACTCTGACACCTTTTATTGCACACAAAGTTTCGATTAATAAAGCATAATTTTCATGCAACTACCTAAAGAATATCACGTTATGATTTCAAAACAATATTAATACGCTGGGATATTTGACAATTGCTTATGACAAGCTTATTACAAATGCTTATGAATGTAGCATCACACATATCCAGCATCATATCTTCTGGATTTTATAGACTGTAGATTTGTTCAGTAGCTCACAGAGTATGGAAATGTACTTGAGAGAAAATGAGACAAAACAGTTCAAATCTGAGTAAAAGGAAGTTGAAATGGCACGGTTGCATCAACAAATGCATTTTTATATCAGTTTATAATTTGTTAACACTATCGGGTAGGTTTAGGACTTGATTTAGAGTAGGAAATACATATATCACCGTAATAAAATGTGTCAGGGCTCACATATTGAACGTGTGTTTAGTGCCACTCATTGTCATATTATTATGACACCAGGTTGGAATTAATAAGAATACACAATTCGATTATATATATACTAGATTACAGCGAACTATATAATATATATATTTCTATATTTTTGGTTTGTGATGGGCTGGCATTGCTACTTGGCTGCTTTTTACTCATCCCTGAGGTACAGAAGCTGTCAGAAGTGTGGAGTAGAAACAGGGCAAAAGACTGAAGTGCTGAGAGCAAGAATGGATTTAAAACTTCTAGTCACGGTAGTCAAACTTTCTTTCCCAAACAGGCCAAATGTGAGTCAAACACCTCCTGCAGCAACACTAGAGCAGTAATCTTCTAATCTGGTTTGCAGAGTTCATCTTAATTGTCAAACAAACACAAAAAGGATGACAAAAATATAAAAATAAGCCCTGATTGCTGTTGGTATTTAGGGGTAGATTAGTCGTCATGGATATTTAGTTAGCTGCTCTGTGCTTCCAGTATAATCTGAGAGCAGCAGCGGCAGACGAGAGGGGTTAAAACTGGAGCATCAGCAAACTGAAAGAGACAGTGGCAGGCGAGAATCGTTCCATTAGAGAACAACAACAAATCTTCGATGGTCGTCATGGAAACTGGAGACCTGTCGTACGTGTTTTAGAGTTGAGACCACGGGAAAATTATAAGGAAACCACATGTGATCACAAACACACGCACACATGCATGCAGATACACAGCAAAAAAACTAAGGTTTAAGCCACAGAAACCAAACATAGCAGTGGCACACTGGGTTATGCATGACTTCTAAAAATAAAGGTTCTTTTGCAAAGAAAAAAAGTTCAGCAATAGAATTCACTTGTTATTGGTTGAACAGTTTTTTTCTGAGATGACTTTATGGATCTTTGGAGATGGAAAAATCTGATGTTACATCAGCTATCAAATGCATGCACATGGACTTCTATGACTTCTACGCAACTTCTGGATGCAGAGTATAGAAATAGAAATGGAATAGAAATAGAATAGAAATTGTGAGAAGATTAAATGCTGAGTGATTCACTATTATGGATGACTTTTCTCTCAATTATTTCCCAATTTGCTACTTACGAAAGTAGTTGTTAAGTTTATATATTTGGGAAGGGATGTAGAATAAGGCTTAAATACCACTAATTAATTACTACTAATAAATGTCTAATATTCTAGTAATATGCATGCTAACTAGTTAAGAGACATTAAAATGAATTGTTACCGAAAGCAATACTTATTGATCCCTTGTTTGGTTTAAAACGTCTAGAACTCACTACGCAAATATTATGCTTCAAAATAATACTTCAATGTTATGTTGAATATAGTTAATAATATATAGAATTGCTCACGATTGACAGATAATAGAAGACAGAAAGAGAATGAAAAATTGTGAATATTCGAACAGTCCAAACTCATGCCAGTCATTATTATTATTCTGTAGTATCTTTCTTGGAGTAGGATGATTTTCCGCATGCCTTTAAATATAAATCACTCAAAAATAGCATTCAACTACAACATTTTGACACTAACTAAAAAATGTATTTTATTTGTATAGACATGAATTTAAAAGTCCTATTTGCATGTAATAGACCGTAGCGTATACATCCTCTTACACTTTCTATGGATTCAAACCCCCTTGATAGCCATAGAGTAAAGTGTGGAGTGCTCTGAGATGAACAGAAGAAAGAAAAAGAGAGTAAAACAGAGATCTGAAAATAAATAAAACATGAACATGAACAGAGAGGGCATACCTGTCCAGAATATAGATGTCTTTCCCCTGCCTTTTACTTGTCAGAAAGACTAAAAAGCTTATTGAGGTTATAAGCCCCCTCGTCCTCTGGGGTCTGGCCCTCCCTGATCCACTATCCTGTGATAAAAACCATTCGTTTATCCATCCACATCACCTTCCCCATCACATCCCTTCTTCAGTCATTTGAAAGGTCAGGTGTTTGACCAGTGAACAAAGTGGATATGTGTATTTGAAATGAAAGGAATAACAAAGTCGTAGCCTTATTATTTCAATCGAACCGAACTGAGCAGGATGCAGAACTGAACTGCAATGTGAACTTGAAAATAGGAGGTAAAATGAGATTTGACCCCGTTTCTGTGCAGCTTAAAGGGCTGTGCACTGTTACTTGGATCTGTCACAATCAGCATAGATGATATACACACACAGCTGAACACAGCCAGAGGGTCGTAGCAGCACTCCCGCTCTCCTGGGGCTAATTACTATAAGCATGACTTCAGCCACAGGGGAATATTTAGCTTGAAGAATGCTCTATATAAAACACACACAACTATCTATTTGCATGCAATATTCAAACTCCACAGTTCTTTCAAATCCACATGCATGTACAACTTAGCAGCCACCACAACAGCACCGCCCAAGCTGTATGAAACCGCATCCATGTGGACTGTAATGAATGCAGCAGAGAATGAATCAACCCCATGCTCACCAGCTCACCCCACAGGCCTCATCCCTTTATCCTGCTTGTAGCTGCTGTCTTTTGTCTGGAAGTGTTAATATCCCTGGCTGTGTAGCGCTAACCTCAGTAGTCCAGCTGTGAGGGGATCAATACCGTACCCCGGTTCTGCTCTAGGTTATGTAAACGCCTCTTGAACTTTACAGTTAAAACACCAGGCTCCATCCCTGAGCTCCACTAAATGTTTTTCTTTTTTCTTAAAAGCCAACTATCTGACAAGGTGAGGCGGCATCCAAAAGTCTGGGTCGGCTGTGCTGTGATCAGCTGGGAACATTGATTTTATGCCAAGCTAAGAGACAAACCTGCCAGGCACAGTTGGACTGGCTGCCTCCTTCAAGTTGAACTCTCCTAGCTGCCCTCTTGGCTGTTTGTTTTAAGAGGCTGATCGATAGAGACACCCCTTAGTATCACCACAACACAAACAGTGCCAGATCAACCACATAACTCTTTCACAAGAGCTCCGCATCTCTTCAGAGTGAGTTACAGGGTGATCCAACCTGATCTCACGGCAGTTCGTACATATTTTACGAGGTGGCTAATTCGTACGAATTTGTACGACCTGACTCGTACGAATTCATACGATTTATTC
>JAUMHR010000056.1:6349982-6382618 GCA_032361145.1 Enteromius fasciolatus
AGTGAGGTCGTACGAATTGGCACAAATTTGGCACCTCGTACGAATATGTACGAATTGCTCGTGAGATTGTGTTGGGTGATCTCATTAGTATTCACACGCAGTAGATATATATATATGTAGTGTTTACACATGCATTTTTGTATGTTTGGATAGAAAATCTTTCAAGATCAAATAACTTTAAAAATTTCTAAAATACACATTGAAACATTTAATCTTACCAACAAATCCTGTCTTGAATATGACCAAGTGTTAAGAAGTCAAGTCCAATTGCACAATACACAGCAGCTCCAAGCAGCTCTACAAAAAGCAATGTTGTGTCTATAATGCCTTATTTGCTTGAACAAGTTTAAGGGCTTGGCAATATGATTATAATGATGTAAGTATGAATCTACCTAGATTGTATTAATAGTGTTTCCAGTAGATAAAGGGTTGACAGGATTTTCTTTACATATTTCCTTGGTGTTGAAATATAATGTACATGTAATTTGCAGGTAATTGTAATGAATTGAATGGGATGGCAATAACATATTTATTTTACTTAATATATATTCAATTATTATTAAAGAATCTGTGCTGTGAATTCAAGGTAATTTAAGGTGTTTATACAAAGGATATATGCTTCAGATTCTGTAAATACTGTATGTTTATGTATGTTTCAGTTTCTATGCAAAAATTTTGTGTGCACATTTTTTTTTTTAAAGTTCTATTAAATATAAAACTGTTTAAAGAGACATGATCACAGCTTCACTATTATACAAAAAAAGTTAGTATAAAGGCTACAGTTTGCAAGGGATACATGCAGGAATACATTTGAACACTAAAGGGACATTTTCTATCTGCGTAAAAGCATGGAGAGAGACAGCAGCACACACAATGCGGTTTGAGATATAATTGAGATACGTTATTCTTACAACCCCCTCCACAGTTGAAAAATATTTGGAGCAGCCGTTTCCTTCAGACCTTTGATTCAACTTGGCTTCTGCAGCTGTCAGGGTTCAAGGGATGATATTTACCCCTATAGTAGTATAGCACAGGCACTTCATTGTTTCATCACATGTTCTTCTGCAATGAAAGAGTCTCACCAGAAACCTGATCGAGTGAAATGAATTTAAAAGTCCAGGTGCTTCAATAAGACAGCATCAAGCAGTAACATATAGGCCACACTTTTCTTCCCAAAGAAGTCATAAACAGAGGAAGGTCCCCTCCTGCTAAAGCGCAGCACATATTGAGAGCCTGTGCTCCCAGCCGTCCAATGGGTCGCTCTGTTTATTAATTCCTGTGTTAGAATGCCACTTTCAAACAGCACAGAGCTCCCAGAGGTGCCCTGGCCTTGCTTTTTTTCCTGACATGTGATAAACACAAGATGGCCGCCCCCACCCCAGTTGGTTTACATAAGACTGTTAAAACATCCCTCCGCCTCTTGCCCTCTACACCGGCAACACGTACCCTTCCCAGTACAACTCCACCAGCCAGAAACAGCCTGCCCGCTCATTTGCCAGCAGACCGTACGCATGGCGTATTTGTGCTGCATAAATCATCCTTTCATCGCACAGTTTCTCCTGGCGGCCATGTTTTTTTCCAGGTTTGTGGAGGTAGCATACCTCTGTCCTGTACTGTAGCGGCTCTGTAAACCACTGACGGATCCAGTCCAGCTGGCTGGGTGAGCAGCCCTCTTCTAGTCCACTCCAGGCAGGCCCTACCACCTCCGCTGACCAAAAACAGCCTCTTTTTTTATTCATCTCCTTGTTCACTCAGAGCAAGTGAAATTAAAACCTCTGTGGAAGTAGAAAAAAGAAGCAAGCTTAAATGTATTGAATTTACACATTTAGTGTACTTTAAATCTTGCAAGTGTTTTTTAAAACCCCTATTGCAGATATTATAATGTAAATGTAATAAATGGCTACTTACGTTGTACTTACAGCATGTTGCAAGTAAAGTACGATTTAAATTTTATGAATTAATTGTATAGTTTATTTAAAATGTACTTAATTATAAACATATTAACTTTTAAAATGTTTCACTTATTTGTAATATTTAAAAAAGCATAATAAATATCCACAAGCATATATACAATACATAAGCATATACATATACACAATACAGTATATATATATATATATATATATATATATAAAATATATGATATATATATTTATATATATATTTTTTTTACTATTTAGGCTACAATAAGTGTTTTTCACAAACGTCAAAGGACACAAAGCATCAGCATTAATACCTTTAGTCACATACTGAAAAATGTAGCTTTGATTACAGGAATAAATTAAATTTTAAAATATATTCAAACAGAAAGTAGTTGATTTAAATAGTAAAAATATTTCACAATATTACTGCTTTTGCTGTATTTTGGGTCAAATAAATGCAGGCTTGAGCAAATAAAGAGACCTCTTTAAAAAAAAAAAAACATTAAAAAATGTATTTATAAAATATACAGTTCAAATATTAAATATCTATCTGTTCAAATCGACTGGAAGCATCTTTAATGTTTACTTACTAGAAAAATTGTATCCAGACTTTTTTGCCTTTAACAAAAGTCATTTACTAAACATCTACTGAAGTGAAAAAAAACCCTGGCCACCCAGCTAAAATACCCAAACACACAAAGACCAGCTAAGACTAGCAAAACTTGTTAGGGTGATTGATGTAGGTTTTTTGGCATATAATTCGCCCAAAAGCTTTTAATAAAAAAACAAACGTTGCATATTTTTTTATTTATGAAAACAAAACGTTAATAAATAAAATGACATTTTTAAAATAAAAAAAATGCTGAAAAAAGTTTGGGTTAGTCTATAATATAATTATCATTAGCTTCACATAATAACACATCTATAGCAGTCTATAGTATGTCCTCCTTCAGATAGCTTAGCAACATTTGTGTGTGTTTTCAGTCTGCAAACCGCTCCTTTCAATCTAGCCTTTAATGAGCCTATGATTCTCTAAATTGTTTCCCCTGAAATGTATATTGCCAGACGGCTGTGTTTAGGTTAACATATAGCGTGTTTATACGCCGAGTACATCTTCCACTGTAGAAAAAAGAGAAGATCTTGCTCTGAATCAAGGATTATAGGACAGACGCCTGCAGTCTGACAGCTGGCCACTTGAGTTTTACAAATGACAGATGAACTCCATCAGTGGAAACTTGCAGAAGTATGTCGACCAGAACAGGAGGGGGGAAAACTGTGCATGGGGTCAGAAGGAACACACTAAAAGAAAAAGCAGAAGGAAAGAGTGAAAGATAAGACGAAACTAACTTGTCAACTCACAAAACATACATAAACATGTCAAAAAAGAGGTTTACGAGTAAATTGTGTTTATACCACTAAACTGTGTGGCAATAAAACATCTTAAGCGTCACATTCTGGTGAAGTTAGGGTGTGGATATCTGTCATGAAGTCCTGTGGAGAGAGCCTGGAGCTCTGTTTCCGTAACACAGTGTGATGTTCAGTAAGCTGGATGATCAGAGGGCTAAACCAAAGCTTTCCTCCCTTTTCCCGTCCCCTGTGACAGCAGTACACGGAAAGCTGGAGAGGGACTGAGCTCTTGGCACAAAGATTAAATGAGGGAGTTTTAACTGCTAATTAATTGCAGGTCCAGCACACACACAAACACCCAAAAAATTCCCTCACATGCAACTACACAAGCTTTTTTCTCTCGAAATGCACAAATCTCACACACTGAAACAGACATTCAATAGCTTTTAGTTGTATGTGACACATTTTAAAAGGAATTACAAATATTATGAGCTGGTTTTCCTCATATTATGTCCCAGTTATGCCTTTCTGATAGAACAGACCTTGTGCTGTATATTGATTTCTTTCAGCCTTTCCTTGCATAAAGAGAGACCTTTTTTATTGGCCAATGCAGTTTTTGTTTACACTAGTATACTCTTTTAAAGTACATCACTTTCAAATTAAGTCAATTTAAGCGTGACTCCACAGCAGGGACAAAAATAACATTTCCTATAAGAGACATAAACTGGACAAATCCAGTACTAAATCTAACAGATGCTTTGTTAGTAGATTTAGTATATAATTATGTATATAAATATGTTTGCCTACGTATTTAACTGTAATTTGCAGAAAGATATTTGCCCAGACGTTGTGCCCATTTTGCACAGTCTACATCATGTTTCTCTGGAGAGGATGCATTAACCCTTTCTACCTTACACTGAGCCCTATTAGCCGAACTGAATAAGCCTCCTGTCATTTATGATTCAGCGCCTGCAGTTTATCCCCAGGCAATGCTCAAGAGTCCAGCGTAACCTGCATTTCCTGTGGCTCTCACTCTCTTTCTGCCTTTCTCTGCCTCACTCTCTCTCTCTTATGACTATCTTCATTCATTCCTTCGGCAGACACCATCCCTTCATCTGCTGCCTGCACCTCTCCCAGTGCATGAGAACCACTGTCATAGACAGACTTGCCTGAGGCTTTTTAAATATGGATGTGAATCATGATACTCTCTCTTGCCATTAGCTATGGAAATATAACGCAAACAAAGGACATTTACATGGCATTGAATCCTGTTGCATCCTGCAGGTCCAGACCGATATAATCAGGGTATAAAACGGGGTTGTATTTCCTTACATGCACGCTATCAATTTAGATAAGAGCTAACATTTCTTCTTAAGAGTGTTGAGTAGTGGGTTAATATACAGGCACCACCCAGGTAGATGACTCTGTAAGCAGGAAAATCTCCACTGAAGACTTCCAGAGAGCCTTACAAACTGACACGGTAGGTAAATGACCACAGTGATATACACTCGGCCCGGGACGATGTGGCTCAAAGCGCTCACTGACCATCCTTAAGCGTTTTATTTGGCTTGCATGTGTATGCAGTGTTGAGTTATGTGCCACAGTGCTCAGTAAGTTAACGTTAGTGCCAGACTACGGGAAACCAAGGGCTTGACCAAATCAAAACAGACTCACCCGCAAATTTACTGACCTGCTACTGAAAGAGCTGAACGGCCCGGGGAAGGATTTTATGCTTGTGCCATTCAATTTAGCTTTTTCTTTTATTTATCTTGGTTTGGGTATATTTTTTGAGAAAAAGCAAGAATATGAAAAAACTAGAGCATAGGTCCCGAAAAGTTATATTATTTAGTAGTAATATTTAAAAAAAGAGATGCATGAAGAATGTGTATGATAAAAACATTTCAGGGACAGCCGATCCTGCATGGTGTAATGAGATTTCCTCATGTACAGAGCGACCTAAATCATGAGGCTTTGATGGGATGAGCATCGATAGATCCATGGAACAAACTGTAAAAGAAACGGTGCATAATCTGGAAAACATGTTCTCCAAAATAAGTGATTAAAACATAGCACCAATGGGAGGAAATGTTCTTGGAAAACTAGCAATGCATTTCCAGAATTTCCTGGAAACTTACAGTTAGCTCTCAGCAGGGTCATGCCAGAGATGTTTCACTTTTAATCAAATAGTTTGTAGTTTTTGTCTCAAGGGTCGGGTGAATGTTGGTGGGTGTGGTCAGAGTGACTCCCTCGGGAAATCAAGCTCTCCTAAATTATCCCTGATTATTAGTAAGAACATCATTTAGTTTGCTTCACCAGTCTAGTTGAAAGAAACAACATAGTTATTTTTGCAAGACATTGTTATTTAGCAAGAGTTTTGCTTCAAATGTCAATCCATCCTTATTTTTTATAGTGCTTCATAGATTGTTTCAAATTAGTACTTAACTGGAAAATAACAGAATAAAAGATGCAAACTCTGAAACTGAGGCAAATCCAAATTCTGCTGTAAAGCAGCTAGAAAGACAATGAATAATCCTTATTCATCTTCAGTCAGTTCAGTAACTGTGACACTCATTACGAAACAAATGGGAGTTCACTATAGTCATAACACATTTGTATGTTTAGATATAGGTAAGTTTATAGGGTGTTTGTGGTTTGTATTTTGCTGATGGTTTTGCTAGATAGGACTCTTATTTCTCGGCTGGGATCGTGTCGAGCCCTTTGAAGCTGCAATGAAAATGCAGTTTGGACCTTCAACCAATAAAAATTCTGCAATGTTTTACATCATTTATTTTCAGCTAAAGAAAGACATGAATATCTTGTATAATATTGGGGTAAGCAAACTATGAGGATTTTATTTTATTATTCTAGAAGTAAACCAATCCTTTAACACACTAAAAACACATACACTTTATTATATACAATATCTTTTTATGCTCACCTCAAATGTCACTCATCAAAATGTAGAGACATGCAGAGCTCTTACTGGGTCTGTAAAACACAGAAAGAACAATAAATATTGACCAACTAAAAGCAGTGCATTGATTTTTTGTCAGGATGATTAAAGGTCAAATTCAATTAACCCCCCAAAATAAGTATGGGTTCAAAAATACATTACTTAAAGCCTTGTCAAACGCAATTGGTAAGTTTAGACTTTCAATAAAGTTTCAATGCAAAACACAACAGATGGAGTAGTTTATTTCACTACATGCCACCCATATTCCCTTCATTACCATCCTCTACTTTCTCTCTTCAATAGATGAGGAGATGAGCAATGCAAGAGCCAATAAGGTCCAGTGGGAAACCACAAACATTAATGAAGCCTACTAAAACTTCATATAAACTTCTTGAGCTGGTCTAATCAACTCATAACTAATAAATCATCTCTCAATCCACCCATACAAACATATATCATCTCTTAAAATCTTTTCAATTGCTAATATACACTGTTTTAAATAGACTGCCTTGATGTTGTTCCTAGTTTTATTTGTCCTACTAAGGGTACAGAGGTAAAAGTATTTAGTCAGCCCCCAATTGTGCAAGTTTTCCCACTTCAAAAGATGAGAGAGGCCTATAATTGTCATCATAGGTATACCTCAACTATGAGGGACAAAATGAGAAAAGAAATCCAAAAAAAAAAAAAAAAAATCACATTGTAGGATTTTTTTTAAGAATTAATTTGCAAATTTTGGTGGAAAATAAGTATTTGGTCAATAACAAAATTACATCTCAATACTTTGTTATATAACCTTTGTTGGCAATGACAGAGGTCATATGTTTTCTATAAGTGTTCACAAGGTTTTCACTCATTGTCATGCTGAAAGACTCGTGTCATGTTTCATGTTCAATGCCCTTGATGATGGAAAGAGATTTTCACTCAAAATCTCACGATGCATGGCCCATTCATTCTTTCATTTACATGAATCAGTCGTCCTGGTCCCTTTGCATAAATACAGCCCAAAATCATGCTTCACAGTAGGTATTGTCACGAAGTGAGCTGGTGATGAACGCTCTTCAGCGGAGGCAGGGAAACTCGGAGGCGGAGATGCACAAATAAACATTTATTAAACAAAACGAAGGGATGCTGAACAAACGGACATCCACATAGCTTCAACGACATAACGTTAACAATCGACAAGGACTTAAAGACAGGGAGTGATATAAATACACAGACAAATCAGAGAGACAATACAGGACACATGTAAGCACGGCTGGACAGGAATGAAACACTAATGAGGAGGCGGGGTCACAAATAAGGAGCACGAGGAAACTGACAGGTAAATAAACATACAGAACATATAGACTAGAAACGCAAACACAGAACATGGCAAGACAAACACAGAGAACCACGCCTACGGTGTTACAGGTATGGTGTTCTTTGGATGCAACTCGGCATTCTTTCTCCTCCAAACACGGCAAGCTGAGTTTTTACCAAAAAGTTCTATTTTGGTTTCATCTGACCAAATGACATTCTCCCAATCCTCTTCTGGATCATCCTAATGCTCTCTAACATACTTCAGACAGACCTGGACATGTACTGGCTTAAGCAGGAGGACACGTCTGGCACTGCAGGATTTGAGTCCCTGGCTGCGCAGTGTGTCCCAGCTCTCTGCAGGTCATTCACTAGGTCCCCTGTGTGGTTCTGAGATTTTTGCTCACAGTTATTGTGATCATTTTGACCCTATAGGCTGAGATCTTGCGTGGAACCCCAGATCGAGGAAGATTATCAGTGGTCTTGTATGTCTTCCATTTTCTAATAATTGCTCCCACAGTTGATTTCTTCACACCAAGCTGCTTACCTATTGCAGATTCAGTTTTCCCAGCCTGGTTCAGGTCTACAATTTTGTTTGTGGTGTCGTTTGAAAGCTCTTTGGTCTTGGCCATAGTGGAGTTTGGAGTGTGAGTGTTTGAGGTTGCGGACAGGTGTATTTTATACTTATAACGAGTTCAAACAGATGCCAGTAATACAGGTAACGAGTGGAGGACAGAGGAGCCTCTTAAAGAAGTTACAGGTCTGTGAGAGCCAGAAATCTGGCTTGTTTGTAGGTGGCCGAATACTTTTACAGAGGAATTTACCAATAAATTCATTAAAAATCCTACAATGTGGTGATCTGCATTTGTTTTCTCATTGTTGAGGTATACCTATGATGAAAATGACAGGCCTCTCTCATCTTTTTAAGTGGGAGAACTTGCACAATTGGTGGCTGACTAATACTTTTTCGCCCCACTGCATGTTAAAAAAAATATATGCACATAATAAAACACCAAGAGTTGCATTACATTTCCAACCTTATTCTGTTCTCAAATTCAAACAGGAACAAGAATCATGAATTATACAGTCATGCTGTACTTTATCACTAAAACAACATCAGAACAACTTACTGGGTGTATTTTCAACCCTAGTAACTGTGATTTAATAAGCCAGAGAAGTATACTCTTAAGAAACCGTCAGTCAAAGTTTTAAGTTGCATGTCTCTCGAAAGATGAAGCGAGTGTATATGCTCAGCGATCAAACATGGGCTGCTGTAGAGCTACGGTGAGCAGCAGAATAAGCGTGCCACAGCGCTCATTTCTGAGGCAGCAGCTTTGGGCTCTGTGTGATTGATGTTGAGGTCCATAGAGCAGATCATCTCCCTCAGCCCTCACATTTACATACCGAGTAACCAGGCATACAGCTATAAAGCTCAGATCTATTTTTAAAACACACTCCAGCAGTGAGAAGAATATTTTTTATTTATGATTAAGAATAAGTTATTTAATAAGCCAATAGCTCTGGCTATCGCTGGTCTCTGACAGTTATTAATTAATTGTTTTATAATTGTAACAAGTTGTGAATATTCCCCCTTTTTGGCACCACTGAAACTGTGTTTGGTTGATCAATTATGTATTTTCCTCTTTAAATCTGGACTTTTAATAAATTTCACAGAATTTTCCAGACAGATTTGCATGTAGCTTTTCCCTTAATATCTTTGTTACATGGTCACAGTCTTCATGTACATTTGATTCTCTGCATTTCTTGCACCTAAGTAGCCCAAATTGCAAAGTGTGAAAATAATTCAAATGAAAATAATCATATTTACCCACTTACTAGCAAGTTAACTATCCACCCGGGCTAAAAAGTAGGTGTAAAGCCTGTCATTAGGTATTTGCATTTTTTTCAATAGATTAACATTTAAATAGTAAAATGTTACCTATTCAAAACAACTTTTGTTATAATCATTTTATGTACTTTTTTTTTTTTTTTTTTTTTTTTACAGTTTTTAGTTGAACTTTTCCCACATGGATTTGGCACTTAATTTGAAATATAAATTACTGTAAGCATATTGTAATGTTATATGGCGAAAATATGCATAATTACAATTTTTATTGAAGTTTTTATTGAACAAAAGCTGTATTTGAATCTCGAAACCCCAGTATTAGTCACGTGCAGGGTTTTGAATGCCCAGTGAATTACTACACTTTCAGCAACCAGCCTATGGATTTTTCTCCGCCCTATATAGAAGGAAAGTTTCTGATAGCTGAAACCCTCCGCAATTACATCCAATGACCAATCAAAAGCAAGACGCAAAGGAAAACAAACCCTGTGATTGGTCTAAACCGCTACTGGTTTCAAGGCGCCCCGCATAGAGGGGCAGTGAATCTGAATGAGGGGTGTGTAGAAACCGACGGCACATTATTGTATGTGCGCCTCACTTGCGCTCAAACCTTCAGTCAGTGAGAAGCGCGTCTGCTGACCGCGCGCGTGAGACTAGCGAGGAAAGCGCACTCTGCTCAAGTTTTCCAGCAGTGATACTACTCTCTAAAATGCAGCTCTAAAGTCATTGGATACACAGACTTACACGCAGGATTTGGAAACTTTAAATAACAGTCGGAAGATTCTCTAACATACCTTGAAGGAGGGAACAAACGATGCGCTCGTTGTGGACTTGGTGACTTTTTGTAAGGGGTTTCTTCCCAAATCCACTCATTTTCCTGACATGCTTGCTTTTAGACCACGAGTGTCGTGACAGGAGCTCAAAGGAGGACTAACGAACTAATCACACAAAAAACTTTTTCTCGGAGCAGCCGCAGCCTAATTTCTTTCTCACCGAGTCAGACAGCTCTCCTCAAAATGCAACACTGTTGCGGGATTACTCGATACTTTTTTCTGTTCCTCAGCCTGGCCCTGCAGCCGTCCAGCGGCCAGTATCATGGAGAGAAAGGCATCTCCATTCCCGAGCACGGTTTCTGCCAGCCCATATCGATACCTCTCTGTACGGACATCGCCTACAATCAGACCATTATGCCGAACCTTTTGGGTCACACCAACCAGGAGGACGCCGGGCTGGAGGTGCACCAGTTCTACCCCCTAGTAAAAGTGCAGTGCTCCATGGACCTCAAGTTCTTCCTCTGCTCCATGTACGCGCCGGTTTGCACGGTGCTGGAGCAAGCCATCCCGCCGTGTCGCTCCCTGTGCGAGCGCGCGAGACAGGGCTGCGAGGCCCTCATGAACAAGTTTGGCTTCCAGTGGCCCGAGCGCCTGCGCTGCGAGAATTTCCCGGTGCACGGCGCGGGGGAGATCTGCGTGGGCCAGAACACCTCGGACGCGGGAAGCCCGACCTCAAACCCGACGCCCTACGTCCCAGAACTGATCACATTACCGCCGAGC
Source organism: Enteromius fasciolatus (assembly GCA_032361145.1). Classification (NCBI taxonomy): domain Eukaryota; kingdom Metazoa; phylum Chordata; class Actinopteri; order Cypriniformes; family Cyprinidae; genus Enteromius; species Enteromius fasciolatus. The sequence goes on from JAUMHR010000056.1 coordinate 6,360,897, forward strand.
GTGGTCAGACCCAGCCAGCAATTCACATGTCCGCTGCAGCTCAAAGTGCCCACTTATCTCAAGTACCACTTCATGGGGGAAAAAGACTGCGGGGCGCCGTGTGAGCCCACTAGACCCAACGGGCTGATGTATTTTAGAGAGGAAGAGGTCAAATTTGGCCGGCTCTGGGTTGGAATTTGGTCTATTTTGTGCTGCGTTAGTACACTGTTCACCGTTCTCACGTACTTAGTGGACATGAGGCGGTTCCGTTACCCGGAGAGGCCCATCATCTTCCTCTCTGGGTGTTATTTCATGGTGGCTGTTGCGTACGCAGCGGGCTTTTTCCTTGAAGACAAAGTTGTTTGCATTGACAAATTCAACGATGATGGCTACAAGACCGTCGCGCAGGGCACGAAAAAAGAGGGCTGCACTATCCTCTTCATGATCCTCTATTTCTTCGGCATGGCAAGTTCAATCTGGTGGGTTATTCTGTCCCTCACATGGTTCCTCTCAGCGGGAATGAAGTGGGGTCATGAAGCCATTGAGGCCAACTCTCAGTATTTCCACCTTGCTGCTTGGGCTGTCCCTGCAGTCAAGACCATCACCATCCTCGCCATGGGCCAAGTGGACGGTGACATTCTCACCGGGGTGTGCTACGTTGGCATCTACAACGTGGACTCTCTGCGTGGCTTCGTCTTGGCGCCCCTCTTCGTCTACCTCTTCATCGGCACCTCATTCCTCCTGGCCGGCTTCGTGTCGCTTTTCCGCATCAGAACCATCATGAAACACGACGGCACCAAGACGGAGAAGCTGGAGAAGCTGATGGTGCGCATCGGCGTGTTTAGCGTGCTCTACACGGTTCCCGCTACCATCGTGATCGCGTGCTACTTCTACGAGCAGGCTTTCCGAGAGCAGTGGGAGAAGACCTGGCACATGCAAACGTGTAAGCGATTCGCCGTCCCTTGCCCAGTCAATAACTTCGCCCCCATGTCTCCAGACTTCACCGTATTCATGATAAAGTACCTGATGACCATGATCGTGGGGATCACCTCGGGATTTTGGATATGGTCTGGGAAAACTCTGCAGTCGTGGCGCAGGTTTTATAAAAGGCTCAGCAATAGCAACCAAGGCGAGACGACGGTATGAAAAAAAGAGAGTCGCCCTGATAGTTTCGGTCGAGCTTTGACCACGCAACTTTTCTCTGAGGTAAATGTCGAGCGGAGAACTGTTACGCGAGACTTGTTGAGTGAGTTTTGTGGACACTACTGTGTGCCTAGACTTTTCCACAGTGGAAACTGCCCATCAAGAACAGTGTTATCAGCCTGGGTCTGTTCCATTGTTTTTTTCTCATATATTTGTATGTGGAAAAGAGACTATGTTTCTTGTTAACACGATATCATTTGCAGATGTGATCTCTGTAGAAAGTACTGAATGGTTTGCGCAACGCTCACGGTTCCATACCTGAAAATATTGGACGTAATTTGCCTTATACACATGTACCATCCCTTGTTTTAACTGGGGACTTGTATGACTTTCGCAGCCCTCCGTCGACAATCATGCATACATTGGCACAAAAGGACCGTCAAGTACGCATTAGGATTGGGATACTTATATGCATGTGTACAGCTGTGAATTTATGCAAGCTCCCTTTAAACGATGTAACGTGTAAATAATCACCTTTTCTGAAAGAATATATGTATTTATGAAAGTAATCTTGCTGTTTTTTACTTTATTTTTAAAATTTGGTAAGAGACCTTTGTATCTGTACAGTTTCGCTGAATAAAATGATTAGATTTTTAACCGACTCATTTTACTTTATGCCTTTGCAGTTCTTGTTAGCTACTAATTATAATTTTAATACACACCACTCACTGATCTGTTAAACATAGCATTAAAAAAAGAAAATCATACCAGAAAGTGCTCAATGACTACTGTTGCTTCAAATAACCTATTGCCCTCCTGACGAAAAACAACATGTGGCTAAATTATTTTTAACCTAATTATAAACAAGACTAAGTCAGCCTTAGTAAGTAAAATAGTCCGTTCAGCGTGTGCTGTGGTGATTTTTACTGTATTTATACTAAACGAGAAAAGAATATTGTGTTTATTAGAGAAACTCTTTACTAAGATGCAGCGCAAAGCGCCAGGGCTTTGGCGCCACCCACAGGTGACTGTTATGTTGAGAACACTACACTACAAGTAGACTTGAACGAACAGTAAATCCAAGTTTCAAGAATAAAAGATACGTTTAATTTTATTTTTCAACAGAAGCTTAGTTCATAATCACGTGTTGTACATAATGTATCTCCTGTACAATTGAAGAGCTTTAATATCGTTTGATGCAATGCTTTGTAACATCCTTGAAAGTACACTGTAAATGTGCATGCTGCAAAGCAATCATCAAAATATTATATTGCATTACATTATATCAACTGTAAACAGAATACGTATTTTTTTCGTGAATTATATTCTGTAACAATAATGCTACAAACTTTTAGATTAAATAAATTATGACTGAAATAAAGTGTAAACAGTATACTCATCGCTGAGGTATAGTATCCTTAGGTTATGTACATTTTTACAGGAATTGTTACTGCATTCATACTAAAATATTATTTTGAGAGCAGAAAATAAACAAGTTTCATTTAATATAATCATGATTTTTTTTTGGGCCAAAAATGACTTTATTTTTGAGTTTTTATTTTTATTTTTTTATGACAATAGGAGGTATAATCATCATTACAATACTCTACAGAGTCTATGTTGAGAAAAAAAAGCTCATTTCAGAGGGTGCAGGCAGGTTACCTTTAAGTATCCTAACATTTTGTCCTCATCAACCTATTAAGCCCTGCAGGTGGCCAGACTTGGGTTCTGTTCACCGTCAAAAAGTATGACCTCACAGAGCAATAAAATGATTCACCACGTAACACAAGGCACATGGAGATGTGGTTGAAGAGGCTAGTGTTGTGGTTCAGGCTGAATAAGTCTTCCCTCTACTATGTGAGGCACAGTTTAAACCTCCAACCTCTTATTATTATAGCAAAGCACAGGAACTGGTCAAAAGATTACAACTTCGGCGCTGTTTCACTAAAACATATTCATTAGCCAGCCATAATAACACCTGCTGTCATACATCACTCCGTGTAGCTTTCTTTGAATTCTTGTTTTTTTCTCGTGGATAAACCGTCACGGTATCCTCTCACATTATTTAAGGACATCCTGTAGGTCTTTAGCTGTAAGCTTGAACAATTTCTCCTGTCTATTTGATTGATGGAGGGGTTTTATGTGAAGGAAGGAAAAGTCTATTTCTTGTGGCACAGTCAATAACACTAATTAGGGATGTGCTATCCAGGGCATATGGCGGGACGTGTCGTGTAGGAGAGCCAGTTCAGGTTATTCACAAAAGCTGTAAGCTGTCATCTTCCTTTTGTTTGTATTTTAGGATGGGTTTAGCTAAGGTAGTCAGAGTTGCTGGCCTGACCAGGAGGGGGTAATTGCTTGGTCGCAACCAAGGCAACAAGAAAACAGTTCTGAGCTGAGGAGCTGTGCAGAGCCTGGCAACTGCAAAGCTCAGTAAACACAGACATTCGTAGCATGGGCCGAAATGATTCAGTAGCATGTAAAAGCAGCGGGCGGGGATGCTGAAAGAACACACGAACGCATTCTGAATGAAAGAGAAATAGACACTGAGGAGAGGGGAGTTCGGCCACAAACTGAGGTACGAGAGCAAAAGCAGATTTCGAATAAGTTGTTATTGCTTAAAAAAAGTAAAAAAAGTAAAATAGAAAAAAAATGGGGCTCGCCAAACAACCTTTTCATGAACAGTTCTTAAAATAAATATTGTGTACTTTTTACATTATAAAGAACCTTTTTTGGAATTAGAAGGATATTAAAAGTTGCCAATCAAGAACCTTTATTTGTAAGCTTTACGGTTACTGTGTACACTATCAATAAGACATATTAAAACTTTTGATATGAGTTTTAATATCAAATAATATCAAATATGTTTTAATATGCTGTTTGCTTTACAACTTCTACATGATAAGACAACTATCACGACAGGATTATAATTTGTTTCATTCGTTCAAAGAAACACGAAACACAACAACTCCACAATGAAAGATTTTGTCCTGTCTCTGCTGAGTCGTGGGTATGGCCAAATTGTGCCAAATGAAGGTCATGATGGAAGACTGGAGGTTTGTTTTGAACCAGAGGTAAATGCTTTTTATATGTCTATATAAGACATGACATTTGATTTGTTTGAATGCACACAATGGGAACACGATCTCTTCTTAACTAGGACTACTTCAACTGGAAATCCCAGCCTCCATTGCTGCGTCTTACCAGCAGCGGCCGTTTTTTTGGAGGCCTGGAGCCAGTTCCTCCTAAGACCTACAGCACAAGGAGAGGGCCTCTTATTCTGTATTCAGAGGATCTTGCACGGGCATACCAGACTGGCCAGGTTAACAGGAAGAGAAAGGCTCAGAGCTGCCCAAAACAGGAAGCTGAGAAGCAGCTGAGCACACTACAAGATCTGACTGGAGCTATTTTGGCTTTTGGAAAAAAGAAGGTAAATCTAAGAAATAGAAGTAAAAAAAGTATTTATACTTATTACCCATTTAGCATATACTTATTATGGCTAGAATACACTTTAAAACTATACTTATAGGCCTGTGTGTAGAATTTTATATTTTCATGTTAGATGCAATTAAATGAAAATGTATTATAGTTTGAAATTTAAAAATGCTATGTTATAGTTATACATTTAATTTACACTTTATTCAAAGGTGTCCTTGTTACATTGTAATTATACATTTAAGTATTTGAGTAACGTTAATTAACTACATGTACTTAATATAGAGTTAGGGTGTGGATTAGTGTTACACGCATGTAATTATGCATAATTAATTGTTATTATAATAGTAATTACATGTAACATATGGACACCTTTAAATAAACGATTTCTACATTTCAATTGTCTTTAAAATAGGTAACACTTGTTAACTTAACTACAACTTTTCCCCTATAATAAATTCTTAATTTAATATGTATTAATAGTTAGTAAGGTAGCTGTTAATTTATTGGGTAGGATTAGGGATGTAGAATAAGGTTGTGTAGAATAAGGCATTAATATGTGCTTAATTAGCACTAATAAATGGCTAATTTTCCAGTAATATGCATGCTAATAAGCAACTAATAAGTGTAACCATAAAAAAAAAAGTTACCCAGTTGTCTTTGAAATATGGTTAAATAAACATTAACAGTAAACGAAAATGTATTGTAACCAGTGTTAATTATTTAAATATATTTGTAATGACACATTTGTAATTAAGCTGTAATTCAGTTTTTTTTTAAATAATTTATAACATGCTATAAAGTGCTTTACATGCAAATGAATCAACGCAAATGAAGTATATTTATATAAAAGTCTTAAATAAAAATGTTCTTTGTATTAAAACCTTCTTAAAAAATTATATATAGCCTATATATATATACACAATTTTGCAAGTGTTCCACAAAATAATGTTGTTACTGTTGTTGTCTATGCAGAGGTCATGAATTCTGGAAACTCATATTTTAACTACTTAACCGACTTCATAGTCAAGTTTAAATAACACTGGATACTGAAAAGTCCCCTGAACAGAACAGTCACCTGATTAATGTATCGGTTAACGTACATGTACATGACCGAGTGCTGCATGAAACGGTTCCTTATCTGTCAATTTTCTTCAGCTAAGAGGCCCAGACCTACTACAAATGAAGCATTGTGCAGATCTGCCTGAAGTTTCCTCCTGATTACCGCAGAGCAAGAGAGGTGGGACATAAACTTGAGAGACAGGCCAGTCCACAGTAAATCTTCCAGAATTTTACTGGCCAGAAAAGTTGAAACTCAGGTTCAGGTCAGGGTGACAGACTCAGCGGTGGTATTAGTTTACCGGCTCTGATTGCCGTACCTCTGCTCTACTGGCCGGAGAGGTAACCCCATCCTAAAGGCAAGTAGGTGAAATGTGCCATGTTCATTTTACATTTCACTCCATAACCTTTCGCTGAGCGCTTCAGCTGCACCTGGGTCGGGCAGATAACGCTGCTGCACACATACACACACACACACACACGTGCGGTCAGTCCTCAAGGTGTCTTCAATTTCCACACATTCCAGGTCAATCAAACTGGTGATTTACCCATAATGTGCCGTTTGACCTCTGTGAGATGTGAGCTGCAAATCTCAATAAAGGTGTCCTGAGGGATTTTACATAAGCACACAGTCCATAATCTATCCAATTCCCGTCTACCACAATCTGCTAATGCTCCACAGCCCTTGACTGTTCCCTCATTATTCGCGCATTAATCCATCCTCTCTCCGTGCCCCTGAAAATCATCAGTCGATGCGAAAAGAGATCAAAGGGATCATCGAATCAGTTGTGCATCTCGAATGAGAAAAGTAAACTCCACGGTGGCTTCATTTTCACAATGTCCAGCTTCCATCGCCCAAACGTAAACCCGCATGAACCATCAGAAGAGAAACTGCCCGAATACTCTGTGATCAGCAGGAAAAGAGCAACTTCAATGACACCGAAAAACTGCTGCAGTATGTGACCGAAATGGCACCCTCTCGGGGCAAAAGGGGAATGATCCAGGTGATGAGAGCTGAATGCAGTAATCAGTGTGTTTACCTCATGGACATGAGGGTTTGGACAGGGATTTGGAGGGGTTCCAGAGAGACGGGCCTTTGGTTGTGGGTGGCCCGCGTGAAGTCTTGATCCGTCACGTTCAACTACGGCAGACTATAAACAACACAGGTGTGTTCCAGGGACTCGAAAATGGCCGTCATAGTCATCCTCATCAAGGCCTGCTGAATTCAGGCCAATAAGGCTCAGGATTATACACATTATATCTAAAATTATTCCAAAACTAAACTAAAATAAAAAAGCACCACTTTGGCAGCCTTAAAATACTATTCAAAACCTAAAATAAAATCGAAATTGAAAAGTCAAACAGAAAACAAAAATTATAATTAATAATAAGTATTATAACCTTCAATAAGCCACACACACAAAACTATATTTTAACTAATAATATTTAAACATGTCATAATTTAGAAACAGACGCTGATCAACTAAAGACAAATGCTGATTGTAAGTTAAACGTTTCATGCAAATAAATAATACACCATAATAAAAAATATTTATAATATAAGTATACCGTGCTGTATTTTTATGGATGTGTATTGTAGTTGTTTTCCTTGTTTTTTTTTTTTCTTTTAGGAATTGATTTCAAAGCATTGATGCCTGGCACCTGGTTTCTCTTTATTATTGTTAAATGCTCAACCCGGGAGATCAAAACATCTCAGCTCTCTTATATTCTTTTGAATCTATTGCAAGGCATTGCATCCAAAAGAATTCCAGTGTGACTTCCAGCTCGGCATTCACGTTTTCGTTTTCCACTGATGTTTACTACAAAGAGGAGGCCACGTGCAGAGAAATCCATCATGCTAATATAGACAAACGACCTTGAAAATAAGTGAACATTGTTGAGTGGTTTCAGAAGAGATAGTTAGAGATAGTGGAACATGTTTGGAAAGGACTGAAAAAAATCAAACACACGCTCTTTATATATGTTTCTTTGTTTCCTTTAGTCAGCGGTTGGATCTCTTGTCGGAGTAACGCACCCCCTATTGCCAGATACTAAACATGCTATACAGAACATCAACACTCATCCCAGACCCGGAGAGAAGAACTATAATTCAAGTCAGGTCAAAGGTCAGACTCTCTAAACGATCCAGTCAAAGTCACAGTCCAGGCAAAATGATTTCATGTTAAATCTTAAGTAATTTATAATTGATAAATTATATAATAATTAAGTATAAATTATATAATTTATGATGCTATATATTGCTATATATCTTGTTTTTCAGGAGAAAAATCTAATCAGATCAGATATCAGCCACATTTCCTCTGTTCCCCTCAGCCCAACAGGGCAGACCTGGGTCCTCTGCCACCCATAACAGATGCTTCGGTACATGTACAAATCCAGGAGAGAACCCAAGCGGCACCAGGTAGAGTTCATAAAACACAAACGACACTAACGATCAGATAAACACTGACTGTTCAAAAGCAGCTCTTGATTAGATCAACAACATCCTGTGCAGCGCAGCAATGCCAGCCAACACAATGAACAAACTCAAAATATGTTACTGTGTTTGCACCAGCGTTTAGTTAAAATCCATTCAGAGGGTGAATGCTTACGTCTTTAGGAAACACATATCAGATACCTGCCTCTGAATGCACTCTATTCATGTTCGGGAATGAAAGCATTAAGTTAGGAAAATCCTTCCCTGCATTGCCAAGAGGAAGTAAAAACGGATTCCTAAAATGTAAACCGTTACAAATGCAAGCAGCAAACAGGGATAATGAACAGAATAATGCTTGTAATTTAACTTAATGTCTATAACGATCTTGATTCCAGATGAACAAAGGGTCTTCAAGACCAAACAACAGAAAGAGAAGCCAAAAGAAGGAAAGAGACTCAGGATAGCAGTAGACATGTGCAGAGCTCAGATGAGTCCGATACCTGAAGCAGAACCTGCACATCAGACCGAAGATCAAACAGTGACGCCAGCAAACAAAAAAATCACCTCTACAGTATGTTCATCTGTCTCTTTTCCAGCACTGACCTGAAATCCCCTCTAACTATTTAATTGACACTGTGCTTTTGGTATCATAAGACCAGACACTTAGAAAGGTCTGATCTGACCTTTAACAGCATCTGATTTCATTTTCCTGGTTAATCTCTGTCAATGATGTAATATACTGCTGTTTATGTGAAGAATTTGGCTTTTGAAACTTTACTATGAAAAACGTGGATGATGAAGTAGACTTTTTAGTCAATGTGTTCTACATGACCACGACTTTAAAACTCAGCTAAAGAGCTTTTCATTATTTTGTTCTGACATATACCAGATACTCCCACATGTGATCGACCATCCTAAGGATCTAAACGGCCGTGAAAAGCACAGTTGGATGGAGAGTGGAGGTGGTGTTAGGGAGATGTGTGCTCTGAGGTCAGTGTATGTTGATTCTTCTTTGGAATACAGCCCAGTCTCAAAGGTCAACTACTACGGTGGACACATGGAGGGATCCCGCCAGAGTAAGACAAGATCTCATTCAGTATTTAGTGTCTGTTTAAAGTCTATAAAATCCATGTGTGACAAGAATGAAGTCATAAATGAGATGTTCTGTGTGTTTGCTTTAGTGAGACACTGTGGAGGTGAAGCTCATACGCGGAGAGTGAATACAGAAACAGATCCCAGCTTCAACGTCTTCCACTTACCACCCATTAATCAGAGCCCACTGGTCAACTCAGGCTCTGACATCGCTTTTACAATGGTAAGAATTCAGTTTGTGGTAAATAAAGTACAAACAAATGTATGAAGACACATTTATCCCAATAGTAACACTAAACCAGTGCACTTCTCATAACCTAAAAACCTACATGTTGTTTTCTGCTCTTATATTCTGTGATGATAATGTCTTGACGAAACTTGTCAAACATTGTCAAAATGTTTCTGAAATATGCATTGTGAGAACACCTGGGGCTCTTATTCATGTGCTAACCTCAAAATGACATTTCAATTTGAATTAAATCTACAAAAATGTATTTTTTTTGTCTCTGTTCTCTACTTTTCTGCATGGTGAAATACAGTATGAAAATTATTAAAACTTTTACTTTAATATAATGCTAAGTAGAATTTTCAGTATTATAACTCCAGACTTTAGTGTCACGTGAAATCGTTCTGATATGCTGCTCAAAAAACATTTCTTCTTATAAATGTGGCAAACAGTTGCGCTACCCAATATTTTTGTTAAAAGTGTGATATTTTTTAGGATTTTTTTTTTATAAAGAGAAAGTTAAAAGTGCAACATTTATTTTAAGCAGAAATCTTAAATGTTACTCAATTTAATGTATCTTTGCTGAATAAAGTATTATAGAATTAATTATTTAAATATTTAATTTATTATATTAATTAATTAATTTATTTATATTTATTTTGTTACATTTTATTAACCCTAAAAATATGAAAGATACGGTGTAAATGTTCTGTTCTCGTAAATTCACCACATCTTGCACGTAATTCTTTTGGAATTGTCTTGAAGAATCAAACTGAAATAAAAGAGAAAAAAAGCAGCTGTGAGAATTTACCAAAAAGGGAACTACACGTACATCTCCCAGACATCAAAGTGCAAACTGCACATGAAAACCCCTCTGAGAGACGCATGCACAGCAAAGTGCTGCTGCTTTTACCTGCACAAACAGAACAAACAGACACCCATCAGCCAGATGGTATGCAACATCTCTCTGCACACTATTACCAATAAATACATCACAATGGGTTAGTTCATCATCTTGCATTTTCCTAACCATTTATTCTTTACTGTGCCACAGATGACCTCCATAGGACCCCTGTTAAGGAGACGGAGCCACGTGGTGAGTTGGAGCATGCAGACCAAAGAAAACCGTACCCTAACTCTGACAGCAAGTGCAGGATTATAGAGATGGATCTTGGAAATGTCATGTGGTCTGATGATCTAGAAAAAGAAGGTAATGATAGATTTATTTATTATTCAGGTTTAACTCAGTACAGCTGCTGATTCACATATGACTCACAGCATATTTGCTGAAAGAAATATGATAACTCATGATGCATGAGCTTTACAAAAACAATCCATCACAGAAAGATTCTTTTTATGATATGGTCTTTTTGATGATCCACTTTTATGCCCAGTGCTGTACAACTGAAGCATTACCCAACAAATTCAAATCTGGTGCTAGAATTCAATGCAAACTCAAAAACTTGTCAAACATTTTCAGAAGACAAAACGGATCTAATATTGTTGAAATACATATTGTAAGAACACCTGGGGCTCTTATTCAAGCGCTGAACTCAAAATGACTCACCCTGAAAGTCAACGCCAGTGCGGTATTGAAAACTGGCGAAGTGATGAAAAAATACGAAAACACTGCCAAAACTCTGACTTGTACACGCAAACGCATTACCAGTGAGTCTGGAATTAAATGATCATGGTAGAAATGTATAATAAAATTCAAAATTACAATAATTAAAAATAATATAGTTTAAATGCACTTTCACAATAATTTAAATTTAAACCTTAAAGGGATAGTTCACCTAAAATGAAGTGACACTTTAGCAGACGTGAAATAATGTGCGCATTTTCGTAAAAAAACGGGGGGGATAAAATCCTTCTTGTAGCAAATCCATGTGTTTTTGTACGATAAATATCCATATTTCAAACTTAATAAGCACTTTTCTCTCACATCTGCTGTTGTATTCATGTGAGGGATGTTTTATTACGAATACACAAATACACCCATTTAAACCCATTCAAAGGCTTGGAGGGGTCTGGACAATTTTTATTATAACTTATAATTTTATTATATTTGATTCATCTCATACACCTGGTCACATACACCTAGGATGCTTCAAAAGTGAGTAAAAGACAGGATCATTTTCATTTTTGGGTGAACTATCCTTTTAAATTGATATATTTGAATATATTTTCAAAAGTAATTTGGTGTCACTTGATCTTTCAGAAATCTAATATGCTCATTTAATTAAATGTCTTTTCCTTGAGTGACTGCTTAATTATTTATTGACCCTTCATTGGCCATTACACAATCCAACCAAATAATGTTTAAGTACATTTTATGATTATTTATTTGTGTACAATTTAACAATAAGGTTTGATGATTAACATAGCTAAGGCATCACGAACCATCAATGAACAATACATTTAAAGGTTTAATTTATAAATACTATGATACTATAATTAATGTTCATTCCTAATTACTAATGTTCATTTATATAACTTAAAATGTTAAAAGTGTATTATGAATACTAAAACGGTAACATAAAAGTATTGTGATACCTAACGCTGCATTAAAGATTAATATTAATATATTAAACCTAAATGTTGTCGTATTTTGTTTGTGTTTTCAATTTAGAGACTCTTATGTTTATTTTATCCTTATTATGTTTGTTTATCACCATGGTTACTGATTATGTTTGCCACCTGTGTCTTATTTGCAGTAGCTGCTCATTATCTCCTTTGCTCCCATTTAATAGTGTGCTTTCTGTTGGGCCTAATAAAAATATCTCTTGCAAATAGATCCTAGCTTCAACTCTCTTTTCCTCAACCATATTGTGACAAATTTAATGTTCAACCGATTTCTCATTTTCATAATTTTTCTTATTATTATTTTTAACCATCTAATTTTTCATGCTACTGACTGCCTTTCCTCTTCTCATTAGTTCACACATACTATCCTCAGACGAGTCTTAAATAAGCTGTAGGCTGCAGGGGCTCATACAGTGAGGTGGTGAGGCTCATACAGCCCCCCTCTGAGGGCCGAGCACCTCTTCATGTGTGGCTCGGCTTGTGCTTGGCTGCAGCTAAATGAAGTCTTTAGACAGGCAGAGCAGTGGGGAGTGAGGACAGGGCTGGTGGGAGATCTCAGGGGCCGATATGGTAAATAACAACACAGAGGCTAAGGTTCAGTTGTCCATTAGCGCTCAGGGACCCAGGCAAAACAAGCCTCTATGAGAATGCTGCACTGCTGTAGATTCGACTTGAGCATTTCTGAACCCATTCTTCAGTTTGAGATTGTTTAACTATTGAAGAACTGAAGTGAAATCTTTACCTTTAATTCCCTCAGATCTACATCCCCCTCTTGGGCCATTGCCCCCCCTGGTGGGCCGGAGGGGTCCAGGTAAACAGAGCTCCATGGCTGTATACAGACAGAACCCACATGACCCTGCAGACACATCAGAAACACAAACAGGACACACTAGAGGATGCATTCCTCTGGAGCTCAGAGGTAACAGCATGCTTCATAAAGTTCACTTAAAGAGCACTTTTTATCCCCCTTTCTTACAATATATAATATACAGTCGCAGGTGCCCCTTGAATGTGTCTGGGAAGTTTTAGTTTATTATATCAGTTTTAAAAAGGCCTATAGTGTAAGCAGAAACACGCTGTTCATGTCTTATTGTGATTAAACTGTCAAATGCACACAAGTTAATGTTAAAAACGAAGTTTCAAAAATACAGTAGGTTATGTCTGTGTAGGACTGTCTGAAAAATCCAATATATCAGCTTATATATATGTACAATATATGTACATGACCTCAATCATTTTTGATAATTGTATAATAATAATACTTGTATTTACATATAGAAAACATTGTTAAAAAACACACTAACATAAAAAAGCAGCTTCTCGTACATAAGTCATGAGGTGCTAGTTCAAATTTGTGTTATCATTGTGCATTTGTCTTTTTTCTACTTGTAATAAAATGTGTTTACTATTTATTTACTTATTTTTTTAAGGTATCTAATATTTTGATACTTAATTTCCATGATTTAAATATTTTTAACAAGTAAATGTTTGCTGTCACTTTAAAGTGTTTAGACTTTCTTGCATTATTATGCTGTTATATTATGATTATGCATTCAGTGGCATAAAATGGCCTTAAAATGACCAAAAATTGCTTATTGCAATTATTTATGGGGCAATATATCGCACAACAAAAAGTTGTTATCGTTACAGGCCTATGTCCGTGAAGGTAAGCATCTGGGAAATAAATCACATTACACATCAAACAGCTTGTTCTGAGACACTGCTAATGATTTGTCTATACAACTATTGTCTATAAAACTATGCAAAACTATCTCTAGTATAATCTATGTATCTTATTACATTTTGGAGCCACTGTATAGTGAGCACTGTCTTCTTTTTTTAGGTTTGTTAAGTCTCACTGTTCGAATCTCTGTGTTTGTCAGAATGGCAGGGAGGCAAAGCAGTGGGCACCCTAATAATGGGTCCTGACGGTGAAATCATACGCTTGTCTCTCTGGGATCCCACAGTTGACACTGAGGACCACCCAATTATGGGTGATGTCACACAAGGTCATGGTAATCGAGGCTTTATTTGGTTTTATATTGAGCTCAACCAAATAAACACAGAAATGTCTTTACTGGCTTTTGCTCGCAGGGCTCTTAAGGAAAAGAACATTCAAACGTTCACAAGACGTTATTCTCAACGACGTGTGTTATTAGAGTTATTATGTTGTAAATGTAACTTGTTGTCAGGGGAGTCTGTATTAGGGTATTTCAAGGACAGAGGAGGTGATGGGTGAGAGTTCAGGTCAAATAAAGGGAAACACAGCAGACAAAACAAAAATAGACAGCACAGGAGGTCTGTAAAAAACAGAGATGATGTTAACATGAAGAATGTACCTCTTTGTTTCCAGTTCTTAAGGTTGTGACTTCTGAGGAAGATTTGAAACAGCCTTGGACGATCCTCATACAGGACAACGATACAGAGGAAGGTTAGCATTTCCTATCCAAAGTACAAAAAGAATTTGTATTAGCAATAATACAGTTGTATTTTATATTTGTGTGTTATAGAGTATGAATACCAAGGCTGCATTTATTTGATTGAAAATAAAGAATGTTACTTGTTAGAATTTGAATTGAGAGCACTAAATGTAATATAATATAAAGATTATTTGTAGAATTCTATTATTTGGATACTCTTTTATGAGTTTGGATCTCCTGGGCTCATTGTCTGATGTATCCGTAGATGTTTCAGCCTTCATATGGGTTCACTTAAGAACCTTGCATCAAATTTGCATTTTTACGTAAACGGCCTTTTTTAGAAATTCATGCCATCCTCAAACTCATTTCATATGGGCTCTAACGAGTAAAATACAAGTAAAAATAGTACAGTACAATGAAACACAAACACAAACATGCATATAAAGCACACGCCGCCCCCTCCCTCACGCTCTCACATCTGGTAGTGGTTTGCAGCATGAGGTATCCCGGACAGAGAAACCTGATCCCCCCCCCAGGCTGAGGCCTAATCCCAGCCCAGGAGTCTGTGTGACTGACAGAGGCTGTGTTTTCTCAAGCCGACCTCTGGAGTTGCTCTGTTTCCTTTATCCTGTCACTGGTCAGAAACTCAACCCCCACCGACCCGCTTTAGCCCACCGAACCCCCTCCTCCATCGGCTCGCCATGCAAGCTCTCGCTTCATTCGCCCCTTTCCTCCTATCCAGGCCCCTCTGAAACAGACACTTTCTAAATAAGGACTCTTTGAGCAAATCGCTATCATCCCAGGGGCTATATCCACGTACTATGATATATATCAAAGCACCACAGCATAACCTTTTGATCCTATCCCTGAGCTACGGTACCGTCAGAGTACTATTTAGTTTTTTAAATTCATCACAATTTAATTTATTTGAGTTTTAGAAACAGCCGGACTTGTGTTACAGTCGATCGTTCACCCATTAACAGTGCTGCAGTGCTCCATATTAGTGCTGCAGACAGCACTTTAACCTAAAACCAAATGCCAATACGTGCGTTGGGCTTATTCTGGGATGTTTTATGCTCGTCTGTCTGGACACTGACAACGTGCTAACAAGTTGGTCACTGAAAATAGTAAGAAGTGTTCAGAGGTGCCACATAGCATTCTGGGGTGTCGGGAATGCTGGAGACGGGTGGCGTTCATTACAGATAGACCCTCCACCAGCAGAAGAGGAGGAGGAAAGGAAGCAGTGAAAGCGAGAACATCCGCGAAGCTAAAAATTGAGTGATTTTTTTCATTCCCATTTGTCGAAATATTTATTTATTTTGAATTGAGGTCGATATCAAAGCAACAGCATTCTGTTTTTTGTGAGTTGTGCAACATTTAATGCAATAATGACAATAATAGTCAGCACTTGAAGTGAATCAAAAAAGTTAATCAAAGTTGTCCTATGAACGCACTTTGGTTTTAACCTTTGATTTTTGTTTTGATTAACTTCAAATGTTGATCAATGTGTAATTTAAATGTACTATATACCTGTAATGGATATTCAAAATCTCCCTCTCATTACAACTTTTAATAAACTGATACTGTACAACTTTATAATAAAATAAATAACTTAAAGTTTATTTTCATTTACAATTTTTAAAGTTTTAAATTTGCACAGTACTAATTTCAGCATGACCCGATGCACTGATATTACACAATTGTATCTGATTAAGGAGTAAAAATATCTAAACATCATAAAATATATGTTTACTTTATTGCCAAAACTGCATAAAATTAGTTTGTTTGTAAAGCATTTAAAAATATTTTGGTGGAATATTAAGTGGAACGGATGAGAATAATTCGCCCTGAAAAACATTTTCTAAAAAGCCATATATGTATATGACAAATCTATGTGTTTTATGGCTATTTATATGTTTTTATTTTAAAAGGATATCGAATGATTTTAAAAATACAATGTACAGTACATGCATTGCTTCCACTTCATATCTAATATTTTTCTAGTATCTTGTAGGCTATTAATATAGATAGAAATATGTAAATAATATACAAATGGGGGTATGGATAGTAAAATGAGGCGTTGTATGTCTTGCACAGATGTCTCAAATAGCAAATGTTGTGGAGGCTGTGGCGTGAGTACAGATTTACACATCTGCCTTTTGTGCATTTATGCAATTTTAGGAAGAAATATTATACACCGTTTTAAACATGAAGCCCCAGTACTTTCATGCAATGAAACAATTAAGAGATGTGGTCAGTCTAACTAATAATGAGTTAACTAAGATGTTTTACATGATATTTTATATATGAAATACAAGCACAAGTCCAGTTAAAGCCAATCTAGTGACCTACTTTCCATTTCTGATGCCTGCTTAGACAAGTTCAGCAGGGTCTCTGACAAGAAGCGAGACAGAGACAGAAATCAAGAAAAAGACAGAAGGAGAAAACAAGCGGAAGAGCAGTCCTGTTGCTTTTTGGCAGGATTTGTGTCACGCAGGATGAATAATTGCAGTGGATGTGTGTGTGAGATCAGAGGGCGTCTAAGGTGAGCAGGGTGTGGAGAGACAGAGCAGAGGTCTCACCCACAGTGCACAGCAAGAATGTGGAACAAAATGCAGCCCCTCTCTCTTGAGGATGGGGTCGCCTCTGCGTTCACACCGCCTTACAGACGAATGTGTGAGGCTCTTTCCATCCCCCCCGGTTAAACTCGCTCCCTCATACTGTCTATCTCCTCCACGCACCCGCTTCTTTGCCTCATTGACATCAAAGCAGCGCTGGAACCCATTAAAGCAGACAGACTTGCTGAAAAATAAACCAACGCTGGCTGGTGCAAAATAACTGGCCGCTCTGTGTCCAGACTTCAGGCCAGGCGCACAGGCAAAGAAAAACACTGCCGATCCTATACGGCAGGACACTAAACATGCTCGCTGTCTCATGGTTTAATGCAGAAGACAGAAATCTGGCATGCACAAGTGTGTGCGAGAATATCTGTGTCAGTAAAATACATTGTACAAGTGGCAAACTGAGAAGCTGCGGTTGCTATTCTACAACACGAATCGAACCGCACTGTAACTTCAGAACTATTTTCTCAGACAAAAAGATATACCGGGTTTGACTGAGAAATGACTAGACATATAAACATACTATTATGAATAAATTTAGCATGGCAAGCTGAACTGCTGTCATGTGCTGTTGAGGTTTTTGCGAGCGATCATGCTTGGGACAGGCCTCAGATTCTTGTGCCCCCTGGTGGAACGCAGCACTGATTAGAGGCGATGCAAGCACCCTATACAATCCAGTGTGCTTATGTCAGAATGGTTGTATTTACAAGCCAAGCGCCACCATGAAGTCGTAATTACCAGTGGGAGATTTACCAGCCCTGACTTGGCACATTGTGTGTCAAAATAAAGATTTATGGCAGAAACAAATTGGTTTTGGTCACAATAAACTGTGATTGTGAATTTTGATGGTAGAATTTAGTTTGTAGGTGTTATGTGAAGACCTTGATGAAGACTGATTTAGCAGGACAAAATACAGATAAAGGCTCAGTTAAACACCTAATGTGCACTGTTTACTCTTTACTAGCAGCTGAAATATGTAGTTTCTTTGTCTACAAGTCCAACAGATTGCATCTGTCTTAATGTTTTTGAAATAAGTCTCTTATGCTTACCAAGGTTGCATTTATCCAATTAAACAGTAATATTAAAGTGCCCCTATTATGGGTAATGAAGTTCATATTTTGGTTTTTCCCCAACAACAGGTTGACATGCATATATAAGGTCAAAAAACACTTGCATTGTATTACAATATGCACTTATTTTTACCTAATTTGCTCATGACTACCCCTCCTTTGCGTGACGCTTATGTTTTAACCTCTCCAAAAGCGGCACCTAGTGGCAAAGAACGAATTAGCATTTTCATTCAAACAAACGCAAACAATATGCTAACATTTCATTTCGACGCCTTGGGGTTCATTTTAAAAAAGTCTCGTCTTAGTGATTCTGAGTCGACTCTTGAGAGACAATAACTTTATACACGGTGTACTTTCAGATTTAAAACTTAGCTGGAGGTTTTCATTCATTTAGAACTGTTACACACTGCCTGAAAGCTAATCTTCAAAAATCCATAACAGAAAATTATTACTTCATATTTTACTTACCCCCTAGCCATCCTAGGTGTATATGACTTTCTTATTTCAGACGTACAGAGCAGATTTTTGGTTAAAAATATCCTGGCTCTTCCAACCTTGGTAATACTGGATTGTGGCCATTATTTTGAAGCTCCATAAATCGGATATGTGGTACTCCTGTAAAGGGGGATATAATGAATAAAACACAGACACGCGCTGCTTCACCGTTTTCTTTTATGTGAATGAAGCACATCGCGAGAACGCGCTCTGGGTAGTCACGTGGTGGCGCTCCACCGCACGCACAACCAATGTTTTTGTAGCAAAAATATTTCTATTTTTAAAAATTTAACTCACAGAAGTCACTGACTTCTCGTAAAGGCTGTATATGACGCTAACCTGTCGATGTATGACGTAAGACACGTTCGTAGCGTAAGCTCAGAAGAGAATAGACTAACAAGAATAGAGCAATACTAAATGCTGGTAACGAGTGTTAGGTTAAAAAAGACTGTTTTTTCACTATAAGAACGAATGCAGCTTATGTCATATGTAATACGTGGAGTCAGAGGTCAGCCAAGAAGCCAGAACTCAAAGCTCTCCTGAACGCTCATACAGCCACTGCCAGAAATCAGTGATTTGAGTTATAATTTATAAAATATAAATATATTTTTGCTACAAAAACCCACCTAGGACGGCTTGGGAGTGAGTAAAATATGGTAAATAATAATAATAATAAATTAATCCGTTCTATTTTAATATATGTAGCTATTAAAAAATATACTTTTTCTGTAATGCAAAGCTGATAAGTCACTAGTCAGCAGATCATTACTTCAGTCTTCAGTTAAATCATTCTAATATGCTGATTCATACCATTTGAACAATAGCTTATATTTGAATACCTTGTATCTTTAAGATATGCAGAAACGTGTTATGTCTTTTCACAGAGGAAGACACCACAAGTGAAACTGAAGAAACTACTTCAAACACAGAGCTTGACTCTAGTCATGAGGTATGTCTTCACACAAACCTTTCCATTCACTATAGGTGCTGATTTTGAGAGACACTTTTATTATATTGTATAAAAGAGAGAATTATGAACTAGCATTCAGTGCACCCACCGCAATATAGCAAAGTCCCCTTTAATCAAAGCCAGTTCTGTTTCCAAATTAATGATATTTCCATAAGGCAGACAAAGCCAGCATGCTTCTGCTCACAATTAATATTCTTTTTATACTTCTGTGTGGAGCACAGCACGTGTTGATCAGTAGTTGTTATTAATCAAGCAACATAAGGTGCAATCTGTTGTTACATTGATTTTGTCTTCAAGGACACCGCTAAGTGTTTTTTTGGCACTATTAAAGAGAATTTTTCCATCCCTGTGATCCTTAACATTGTGCAGAGCAAAGGAAGAAACACAATAACTTTGCACAGCAAAATAATCATTTTGCCAGAAACAACTGATGATCTATGAGTTTAAAAATGCTTAGGAATTTCACAGGATAATTGATTTTGCGAAAATTACTAAAAATTTGTCTGGTGTTACTTTCTAGGAGTTTGAGGTCAATAAAACTGCAGAGAAAATGAACACTAAGAAGAGGCAGCATCGTTTAGGTTCCTTTAATAAAACAGTACGGAAGAGGCAGGTAAGCTTGAACATGATAACATCAGATTGATGGTGACCTCTGCGATAATTTTGGGTGAATTTTCTGCTTTCTGTAGGTGTTTAAGGTCACCTCTCATGAAGAAGCTAATGCAAAGGAGGAAGAGGAACAGGAGGAAGAAGAAGAGCAGTATGAGGAAGAAGATGAGGAGGTGGATAAGGAAGAGTATGAGGAAGATAGTTTAGACTCTAAAAATAAACCCATTCATAACGCACAGGTGAATTTCTCTCTTTTAAATGTACCTCTGCGTAAGTACATCAATAATAGAAGTCATGGTAACAACAAGCGGGACACAAGATCTAGCAATCATATATCGTACTGTATATGTGTGAATCTTTTCTGTAGGTATATAGAAAAGTTCACACACAACATCATAATGCATTGAACAAAGAGGATGACCGTCAGATTATTCAGAAAGAAAGGGTGAGTCTTCCTCTTTTAGCAGCACGCTCTGATTTGTTATATAACCAAGTAACAGTTCATCTATGGTTCCAGCATAAATGATATTGTGGAAATCACAGCAAAATATAAGAGAGGCTGTTTTTTGTAGGTGGTTAAGGTCAAATCACGTCTTAAGCAGGCTAAAGCCAAGAGGAAGGAAAATTGTTTAGGCGATGACAATGAAATAACCCAGGAGGAACAGGTGAGTCTTCCTCTATTACCATTGTATGTAGTTTAGTGTGCTATTATAAGAAAAACCTTAATATTCTGTGAAGCCTAAACCATCTTCAGAGCAGCTGAAACAAAGAGCGATAGATTCAGGTGGATCTCACAGACTTACTGTTTTCTGTAGGACTATAAGGTCAGATCACGTGCAAAGAGGACTAAAGCCAAGAAGGGTGACTGTTTAGGTGCTGACAGCGAGATCATTCAGGAGGAAGAGGTGAGTCTTCCTCTTTTAACTGTATGCCGTTAAGTACGCTATTGTGAGATCGGTCATCTTCAACCTCTATAGCCAGAAAGTCTCAGCAATCTATAAAGCCTAAATCATCTTCAGACCAGCTGACCTAAGAGCTAGAGATTCAGGGGGAAATCACAATATGTGAGATTGTTTTCTCTAGGTGTTTAAGGCCAGATCAAGAGCAAAGAAGACTAACGCCAAGAGGAGGGATGATTGTTTAGGAGCTGACGGTGAAATAATCCATGAGGCACAGCAGGTGAATTTTCCACATTATTATAAAACTGAGCAGCAAAACTAGCACCTGCTCACCAAGGCTGTATTTATTTGATCAAACATACAGTAAAATCAGTAATGTTGTGAAACATTATAAGAATTTAAAACAACTTTTTTATGTTTATATATTAAATATATAGTATAAAACATAATAATATAAATATATAACTGTATATAAGTACATACTTTCAAAATATGTACTGAATATGTGTGTACTATACATAATATACATATTGGGCCGGTTTCCCGGATAGGAATTAGATTAAGCCAGGAATAGACCTTTGCTCATTTTGGACATTTAAGAATTTTTAGAAACATATCTTACAAAAATGCATTATCTGTGAGCATTTTAAGACCAAACAATGACAATAATGTATTTTAAGATAT
>JAUMHR010000056.1:6384976-6397328 GCA_032361145.1 Enteromius fasciolatus
GAAAAGGAAGAGCCTATAAAAGCCCAGAATTCAACAGTTAAAGTTAAAAAGAAAAAGGGTCAACCAGAGTTTGTTGTAGGTAAGTTTACATTAAGACTTAATTAACTTTCATAAAACATTACAATTATTTAACACTTTTTTTTTTTTTAACTAATTTTTAAATTCTACGTAAACTGCTGATCAAAGGTTTGAGGTAAGTATGATGTTTTTTTAGTTATTTTATTTATTTATTTACTTTATTTTATAAGAAACTAATACTTTTATTCAGGAGGGAAGCATTAAATAGATCAAAAGTGACAGCAATTTATAATATTTTAAAAAAGAATTATATTTTTTATATTTATATAATTTTTTACTTTCTATTTTATTGCAAAGAATCATGAAAACAATGTTAATAGGCACAACTGTTTTCAACATTGATAATAATAAATCATTTTTTAAGCACAAAAGCAGCATATTATAATGAATTCTGAAGTATCATATGACACTGAAAGTAATAATGCTGAAAATAAATATATTATTTATATATATATATATATATAAAGGTTTTAAATTATAATAGTATTATAGTAAAATTGCTTTATTTTTGATCAAATAAATGCAAATTTTCTTTTAAAAACATCTTTAAAAACCTTGCCGTATTTTTGAACAGTAATGTTTATTTTTCTTTATTACCATTATTTAGTTTTCCAATGTCCTTATGATACTTCTTCAGAAAAAAGCTGCTTATATAGGTAGTAGGCGACTCTAACCCTAACCCTAACCCGATTCTGAGGCAAAACCTACTTTTCTTAAACAGAAAAACAAATTAAGAGCATGTGAAAGAAAATCTAATTTCAGTGCATCTCTTTTAGGAAAACCTCGGCCACAGGATACTGAATGGATGGCAGATCCAGTGGATGAACCTGAGAGACTGATGACCCTTAAAAGAGAGGTGAAGACTCATGACTCAGAGGACGACCAGCTAGAAAACACAGAGAACACACCAGAGCACACTTACACTGACTCTGAAGATGACATGGATAGTGACACAGAGACTACAGACACACATGAAGCACATGAAGTCTCTCCCAGATCAGTTTACAGCACTTACAGATCGCAGGGTTCACTCATTACAGCTCGTTCAGATGCCAGCATTCACCGACTCTCACAGAGCTCCACAAAAACCACCTCGATGGGGACAGCGTCTCGCCACGGCCCGTGCACCCCAGTACCCCTGTCTCTCATTCACCTGCCTCCTCAGTCAGCACTCCCTTCTGCCTCAGACACCAACAAATCAGAGCCAGGCAATGACGTGAGTATTTATCATTTGAATACACCACTATATGTCTGAATCAGTCAGACTGATGGTGGATTAGCGGTGAAAATCAGACAAAAAGCCACAACATAGCTTATGTATATATATATATATTCTGTCAGTGATTAATCATGATTAAGACTGACAGACTATCAAGTCATGTCCTGCTGATAATTTGAATATCAACACTCTAATGATAAATATAATACAATCACTTGTCATGTTACTGTCATATTCATACGTTACCATACCATACATGATTTGACTATTAGGTGAAAAGCAATGAGGTTCCAACTAACAAAACAGATAAGAAAGCTGCAGCGCTGGCTGAAAGGGCTGAGCGCCGTCGTCTGGAGGTGGAGAGGAAACGGAGGGAGAGAGAGGAGGAAAAGAAGAGACAGCAAGAAAAGGAGGCAACAGAAGAGAGGCTGAGGCTGGAACTAGAAGAAGAACAGAGGAGGAGAGCAGAGGAAGTGAGGTACAACGTGTCACTCCTCTTTGGAAACTAAATACTATATTCCACAGACACTGGCAATAAACTATCACCGTCACATATCCAGGTTACGGAAGAATAGAGACGAAGAGGAGAGCAAAAGAAGACAGGAGGAGGAACTGGAGAGACAGAGGAGAGAGCGGGCGGAGAAGGACAGAGAAAGAAGACAACAGGAGGAGAAAAGGAGGCTGTTGGAACGGCTTCAGAGAGAAAGACAGGAAGAGGAAAAACGACAGGCTGGTAAGTTCCTGAGCAGTCATTGGGCAAGGCTTTTATGATGCGACAGTCTTGAGAACCTACTACAGGATCTGAAGCAAGATAATGATTATGTTCCAAACCACAGCAAGCAGCCTACTCCTGTGATCAAGTAGCCTATGATTTAGAACACTCTACAGATAGCTACTCAGTGTGATATGTGACCCTGGACCACAAAACCGGTCATAAGGTAAAAAAAACATGGGTTCAACAATGGGTCAACATTAGAGAATTTTCTTTTATGCCAAAAATCATTGGGATATTACGTAAAGTTCATGTTGCGTGAAGATATTTTGTAAAATTTCTACCGTAAATATTCAAAACGTAGTTTTTGATTAGTAATATGCATTGATAATAATTTCATTTGGACAAATTTAAACGTGATTTTCTCAATATTTCGATTTTTTTTGCAGATTCCAGTTTTATTAATTGCTGTATCTGGGCCAAATATTGTCCTCTTCTATCAAACCATACATCAATGGATGCTTATTTATGTAGCATTCAGATAAAAAAGTGGGTCTTCTGACTGATTTGTGGTCCTGGGTCACATATAAATAGACTTGAAAGTTGATATAAATCAAGTTTGATATTGCGACGTTAACAATGCAATTATCTTAAACATAAAATATATATTTTTAAATATACTTCATTAGTTGTTTTACTAATTCATATTAGTTTTAATATTTTAAATAACTGAATGATCATTTATTTATAATCAGCATATTCTCATGATTTTTTTTTTCATACTAAGCTGTGCATTCTGGGACTGCCTATGCCTGCTGTGTATGTATGCGTCTCACTAGGATATCTTACTAGCAAAAATCTTAAATTAAGCCTGATTTAATACAGAACAACTGCTTCAAATATTTGTGATGTAACGTGGCCATGGTCTGGATTTCAGCAATACTGACCACAGGACAGTCCCAAATGGTACACTTAACAGACTTGTGGTCTTGTGCCCTTCACTTACACGTGTCCATGAAATCACTCAAAC
The DNA here is from genome assembly GCA_032361145.1 of Enteromius fasciolatus. Classification (NCBI taxonomy): domain Eukaryota; kingdom Metazoa; phylum Chordata; class Actinopteri; order Cypriniformes; family Cyprinidae; genus Enteromius; species Enteromius fasciolatus. Next base: position 6,388,016 of record JAUMHR010000056.1, read on the forward strand.
CGAAGGCAGTCCAAGTGGTGATTTTTCTATTTAAGAGGGTGCTCACAAGGGCTTTATAGCCAGTGTGAGGCTTTGATGCCAAAACCCCAGACAAGTACCCAACAGCAGCATTGCATCAGATCAGTATACATCTTGCTTAATGAACAAACGAACAAATAATCGAATGACTGTCCTCATTTTCAGCCCAACTGGAACGTGAGCGCTTGGAAGAGAAAGCTCGGAAGGAGGAGGAGCTCAGGAAGCTGTCGGAGATGGAGGAGACTGAGAGACTAGAGTACCTCCGCAGACAGCAGGAACAGGAGGAGGAGATGAGAAAAGCTGCTGAGGAGAGGAGGAGGAAGGAGGAGGAAGCAGCGATGCATGCTGTGGAAGAGGCCAGACTGCAGGCTGAACTGTTTTCCAGGTACATCACAGATGCAGCACTCATCTAAGCTCTCGTTCATAGGGTTGTGAGAACATTACAGCTAAACTAAAACTTTTGGCCATCTATCTAGCAGCTGTAGCATCAAACCAAAGCATCATGGAAGTAGATAATCGAGATTAATATAGTGATTTAGGGTAAAGGTGATTTAGGCTTAGACAAAAACACAATTTGGAAGAGGAATTTGCTTATTATTTTAACAATGAAACGTAATGTATAGTTATTTTTTTAACTGTGTATATTGACGTCTAGTGTATTTCTCTTTATGACAGGCAGAGGGCAGCATTGGAGCAGCACTTAAAGTTTCACAGGGGTCTTTTTGTGGAGGCCGAAGGGCTGGAGCAGACACAGGACATCTCTCGGCCCTGGATTTTCTCCTATTTCACCATCTTGAAGCTGCTTGGGTTGGCTGAGCCCACACCTGAGGACACACTCAAAGATGTGCTGTAATTCCTGTTTGCGCAGTAAATTCTCACAAATTTATATTCAGAGATGTCTAACTTTGGCATCTCAACATATCAGCACTTTTGAATTCTAGACCAAAAAGTAATATAATTAATCAAATAAATGGACATTTTCATAGAGAAAATATATTTTCCCACACATGCCAAGCACTACAATTGATTCAAATATTGTGATGGGGAGTGAAATGGGGGTCAAGGAGGTTGAGAAGAGGACAGATTTTATTGGATTTGTTATTAAGTAATTATTTTTGATAATCATAACTGTCAATATAATTTGCCATTTGTTCTCAATTTCACTCAATCCACTTAAAATGATCAAATGAAAGTGAACTTAATAATTTGTATTGCATTAACCGAGACCGAAGATTGTTTATTTTAGTTCCCAACATGTTTTGCATAAGGCTTTATCAGACTAGTGTCAATAGTTGCACAATCAGATGATGTGCACATAGCATATCACTAAAAAATGCTTAATGTAAATAGAATCCATTGCTATTTACAATTAGTGCATGATTAACATGTTTTAGTTTATGTATAATTTTAATCCGTTTATAAAATGTGAAAAATTAGGCTTTTCATGCATGTATTATATTACTAACAAAATTAATATTTCTACAATGTATTGTTTTCTTTCAGGGAAAAAAAACTAAACAAATTTCTATCAAACATATCAGTTTAAAACATCGTTAAATAGTAATAATAATCGCTAAACGTAACATTCATCGCCTCAAATATTGCAATTGGTTTGTTTAAGGTGTCTTCATGCAGATTTGGACGACGTTTTCGACATATTTACACCAATTTGATCAGCAGGTGTCGCCAACGTATGTGTTTTGACTTTATTTTGAATTGGTCTCGTTTCACCCATTACTGCCTTGTTAAAGGAAAACGTGTGGAAAAATCTCCATCATAATCCTTTTTTGGCGCTTTTGAGAGAGGAAGTGCTTGAGTTTACCTCTTTTTGCTGCAACGCTCCTAGAGAAGGGAAGTGCTGCCTTCTGGTCCCAGGAAAAAGTCATTATGACGGTATTGTCAAACATTTGGCTGCATGTGGAGAACACTTCCCCGTTCTGTTTACAACAGTCTATCTATCTACACGACACGAATGCGTCCCCTCCTTCAATTCATGCTTTCATCCTGACGAATAACACCAATATATTTTTCCTAATCTGTCAAGGCACAAAAATAAAAGTGCACCGGGGCTGTTTAAATGTATGCTAATCACCAACATCTGACGGAAGTTACAGAATAAAAGATCTAAATCTTACTTTTCCGAGCTTTCAGATGTTTTGCTTCTTTGTTTGCTTGACAGATGGTGGGAGCTGCATTTTCAACTTTGACCTAGGTGGCACTTGTAAGGTTATGTACATTAGCCAAAATAAGCAATTGGCAATAAATTGCATTTAAATAATACTACAAATTAACTGGCTTCTAATCAAAAAGAGTAGAAATACCTGCAGTAAAAACAAATGTTGTGGGGAAAAAAAGTGCCATAGTTTGGGTGTATAACCATGCATTCTGAAATTAAAAAGATGTTAACCTTTACATATTTTTAGTTCTGGTCTCATTTATTTAGTTAAACTTATAATGAGAAAAAGTTTTTTTCTTTTGTTGTCACCATAATAAATTAAAATAGCAATAATGGGAAATTTAAAAAAAACAAAATAATAATACATACATATCAATATTGCATACAAGTCCATGTTCACATAATACTGTACATGATACAATGAATGAATCCTCCAGGGATCAAAGAATGTCGTTTTCTTTTCCCATTGTTGTATTTCCAGCCTTTGACTCCACCGTCCTATTTTACTGGAGTTTCATTCACTAAGGGAGTCAAAGCTAAACAATAATAAACAACAATACATTTACCTGCTGTTTTCCTGATTAGGGAAGCAATCAAAAATAAAAAGAGATAATTCTAATTTCTATGCTCCCATGAACTCACTCCACAACCTGGACAGGAATGGCCTGTCCATCCTCCAACAAGATTTGTGTTATGCCTCCTTCAGCGGCCGAGGCCACGCTCACCAGCTGACTAATGCCATCACACATGGCTACGCTTTCCCCAGCAATAGGACTTGACTGCAGGAAGTGGGACGGACTCAGCAGGACAGGCTGTGGGGGCGCAGGACTTGACAGCTCTTGAGCTTCTGGTGGTGCTGTTGTAGGTTGAGCAGATTCTTCCACTGGACATAAGGCAGGCTGTAGCTGGATTGCCTGTCAGACAAGAGAGAGGAGCGCTAACATCTAGCCGTCTAATGATCTGATCGTTTAGGTTTAACCACGTGACATTAACAATCCAAACTAATCCGTCCTTGTCATGACAATAAGACAAGACTATCTGATATTTAAAAAAAAACAACAAAAAAAACTATTGGCCTTGATGAACAGTCACAAGGGCTTTCAGGGACGCTCTCATTTCCTGTTTTACGTTGTTTATTTGTATGTTGGTCTTTAATTAGTAGTTCTTGGCCATATTTGTTTGTGTGGAGAAGCAATTAACTTATAATACAATACTTAAATTTAAATATTTAACTACTCTAAATAATCCTAACCCTGGCTGTCACAATCAGAAACTGTAAAACAGCAACAATGGAATTTTTACATCAAAATTAATAAGCAGTTATGGTTCAATATTTTTCTAAAGACATAATAAAAAAAGTATCCCAAACTGCATAATCATTTTTTCCTAAGTATTTAATTATTTGAATGGCTTCACTACGTTATCAGCTCAGTTAATCATCTTTAAACATGAATTTATGCTCCACAAATGAATTTTTCCATTTTAATTTAACACTGAAAAACATGCTCATCAACACCTGATCGTATGTTTGAGTAGGATTTTAATGTATTTCAAAGCAAGTTAATTAATTAGAAATGTGCTTGTATTTCAGTTCAGGACATGGTCACCTGGAGATGTGCAAAGATCTTAGGCTGCAGTACGGTGAGAGAGCTGAAGAGCTGCACAGCCTCTGGAGAAAGAGTGTCACTTCCTTCCAGGAGCTCTTCCTTCTGAGAGGATACTGTCAATATAACAGCAGTACACTAGATAGTGTGGCAGGGTAAACAATGGTTATACTTTGACAGTTTAGTGCTTTTTTTTTTTTGAAGCAGGACTTTTCTCCACTCTCTATACTGTATTGAATAGTTCCAAGGGGTTTAAGGCTGGAATGCAATACGCTCTTGGCATTTGGCTTTGTAAATGGCTTTTGGGCATCATGCACTAAACGACTGAGGATCACACACACTCACAGACTGAACACAAACACAGAAATATGCACCTCGGCTGCACAATTAGGGCTGCACAATTAATCAAACTTCTAATCACAATTGCGGATTGGTAAATTTGCCGACTACCCACAATCTGCAAATATCAGCATTATCTTCTTAGACTCCTCCTAACTGCAAATTGAGACAAATTCTCTAAAAACCTATTTAATGCATTCCAGCCATAACACATTAAACATTCATTGTTGTTAAATTAATTTGAAACATTTCAACAGTATTTTACCGCCCACAGTAGCAGGAGTCAGGGTCAGGGTCAAAGTCTCTGGAAGCAAGTTATTAGCCTCTGCTTTCCACTGCAAAACACACACACACACACACGCAAATAAAGGCTTACTACAGAAAATAGCTAGCATTTATGCGCTTCAAGCATATCAACCAATAAAAATTCACACTTCTGTATCTGAGGTAGCCAGTGGTCCCGCAGTCATCTGAAGAGCTTTCTGAGCCTCATGGATGTGGTTCTTGATGTCATTGAAGGTGGGAAAGTAACACAGATTGTGTCTCTCAGGCACTTCCTCCGATCTGAACAACTCACGTTCCACAAACCTCCTGCCAGGGCGTTCACAAAGCAACAGTAAATAGCTTTTCAGCAAATCAAAGCAGGGAGATTTGAAAGCCTCTGAGTCATACCTGAGCTGCTTGCGGACAGTGTAAACCTCATTATGACCTTGTGCCACCAACTCACGGATCTTCTCTGCTACGAGCGGGTGTAGTCGAGAGGGTAGGGGTGTCCCATCTTCCATCAGGACATCCAGCTCCTCTGTCTCTTCCTCTTCATTTTGCTGTTCCTCTGCAAAGCAGATCTGCTCTGGGAGTGGAGGCAGGTCTGAAGTGTCCACATCGTGGTACAGGTGGGCTTTCTCTGTGGGGAGCTGGATGTAATACCTGTCACAAATGTAAACAGGTGAAATGAACCCTGCAGTAGGGCATGTTAAGGATTTTTTAAACAGTGCTGGCAAAATGTCTATACCTTACAACACCTCCAACATCCCATAAAGTCTTCTTGAGGTTGAAGAAGGCTTTCTCCTGCTCTTGCCGAACTACTTTCTTGTCCACTTTGGGATCTGTTGGAACCTTGTACTCCAGGAATTTTCGTACTTTTTTTATGTATATTCTAAAAATGGTCAAATATTATTGCGCCATAATGATCACAGAAACAAAAAATCTACTGTGCTTGACTCAACTGAAGGTCGTGTACCTGGCAGGGCAGGTTGCTTTGTAGAGGATGTTTTGATTTGTTTCTTGCTCAGACCCTTTTTTGGGTTGAACGCCCTTCCTCCGTGGACCAAACTGGCATTCCATCACAATGGCTCTGCTTCCTTAAAACCATGTTAAGAATCAAGATTAACTGACTTAATCATATTGTTAAACTATGATGTTATCTTCAACAGCATTCCATTCAGGGTTTAACAAAAATGTTTGCCATTATTTTTCTAAAAAAAAAAAAAAAATCAAATCAAATTCTACTTCCTGTTGCTAGCTTTCAAGAAACAGTCTGATTTTAAAAATAATAATTCTGGACTCATTTACAAATGCAAGATAAATCATACATAATTTGATTAGTTTACCCAAAGACCTTTAAATTCATATACAATAATGTTCAAATGTTTGTTATGCTCACCAGGGCTGCATTTATTTGAACAAAAATGCAGTAAAAACAGTAAAATACTCTCGTAATTTAAAGTAAATGTTTTATAATTCAGTACATTTCCTGTATTGCCAAAGCTGATTGGTGAGCAGTCTCTACTCCAGTCTTGAAGGGTTTAATTTTGGAGTTAACCCCCATCGTTTCAAACCCGTAAAAGCTTTGTTTGTATTTGGCACAACATGGGGGTAAGCGGGTAATGACAAAATTAAATGAAGTGTCCTTCAGAAATCCTGCTAATATGCTGATTTACTGCTGAAGTAACATTTCTTCTTATTATCGATGTTTAAAGCAGTTGTGCTGCTTAATATTTCTGTTAAAGATATTATTTAGGATTCACAAGACCAGAATGTATTACTAATCAAAAAGATGGCAGATTACCTGCATTAACAAAGGGGATGCCGTCATAGGGCACATACTGTGATTTCCACATGAGTCTGGTGGCAGGTTTAGCCGGTGAGGGTGACTGACGGGTGCCAAAAATTGTGTGGGTCTGCTGCTTGTGTAGAAGCAGAACAGCCTCCAGCTCGGCCTCTGTGTTACAGTAACCACGGTACGAGTCACCGATCTTCTGCTCTTCGTGAAACCATCATTCAAAAAAGATAAAACAAACCATATTAAACAGAAATGGGGCTGTTTGACAGAGGGCTGTTATTGACTTTACACACAACAGAAACTATAATGCATTTAATCTATTTCCATGCATATTACACTTGACTTTTAATTGTTTACATTATCATAAGTTAATGATTTGTCAAAGAATTTAATTTCGCCACTGGACAAACCTCACACCGCCGCAGTCTTAGAGCCCAGTTTGGTGTCCCTGGTGGAAGTGGCTTCACTGGAGGCTCAAATACATCAGGAGGACTGAAATACATGAGAAGACATTTTAAAGAACAGTCAATAACTGCAGGTACGCTTGAACTCCACTGTTTCCTTTTTGTACATCAAAGCATTAAATTGGGCGGCAGAAATCATGTGCAAACAAGGCGCACTGACCTTTTCCTCTGAATTTTAACACCAGTGATATTCTGAGCTGCCACTGTAGCTAAACTATGAGTGCCATCACTGTCTTTTATGGATGTGATGATTGTCTGCGGCCTTTTCTCCACAAAGTCACCTGTTTAACAAAACAGGAAGAAATGGCAGAACTGAATCATTTACTAATATATATATACATGCAATATATTTAAAAATAATCGAAATAATGACCTGATGACTTCGCTACATTCAACAGCTGACCATGAGGTAGTAACATCTGAGTGGCTCCCATAGACACAGATGGGACACTATATAGTTGTCCATTCCCCCTTGTCAAAATCACCTGGGGGAAAAAAACATCTGCATTTGGTGTGGGGACTTCATGTTTAGAACACAAACTCAAACCAATTTGTTTAACATTTTGACATATCCAGTGACTGATTAAAGATCATGGGTGATATGTATGTCATCTAGTGCAGTGGTCTGCTCATTTGAGTTCACGGAGCTCTTTCCCAATGATCTGAAATCAGGTGTGTAAACCACATGTGCAGAGCTGTGGGTCCCCAGGAACAAGTCTGAAAACTGTAATATAGGGTATGGTAATGGGTCATGGTGTAGTGTCTTTACCACCCGATCATATTGAACAGGTTGTCCGTTTTGGTCAAGTATAATTAAGTTGTCCATTTGCATCGGGACTGTGGAAGGCTTCTGATTGGCTGCTACAGTTTCTGAGGCTGGAATGGCTGGTGGAAGCTCTTGTACATCTGCCTTTTCTTCAGCTTTTGGGTTTTTTTCATGTTGCTAAAACACCACAGTGCAACAATAAATAGTACATAAAACACTGACATCTGATAATTCACGAATATTTTGAAAATGTAAGGTTTATTTACCATAATTTAATATTTAACAATATAAAAAAAAAGCCCCAGTCATAAAACTGGTAGGAAACTATACAGCAAGAGATTCTCATTCTCAGTTAATTCAATGTAAAAACAATGTGATACATTTGTCATCACTGTGATAATAATTTTAGCCCTGTGTTCATTTAACTTCGTCTTTCATTGATTATTCGGTGCTGTACACCATTTTTTCTCATCCTCACATATCCTTACCAGTCCATCTCCTATGTGTTGAGGCTGTGCATCCTCTCTCTCTTCAGCCTGAAGAACATCTTCCACATCTCTCTCTTCCTCCTTCATTTATTCTTAATCTGACAGGCATACACATCACTCTAAATCAAGAGCCCAAGTCAAAGATAATTTACAAATCTACATGAATTTAGGTTATTACGTGGTGTAATATTCCAGAGAAATTAGAAAAATATTTTCACTGGCGTCAAACTGAACGCCTTCGAGATCTACAATGCTTAGAATTTAGTTCAAGTATATGTAATTTCCGTATATAATAAGTATATTTCTACCGTTACAACAAACTCTGTAAAGTTACATCTCTTTGTAAAGTTGAATAGCAGCAATAAAAGGTGAATCTGCCATTGATTATTTTGAAACCACTCATTGATCGTGCTAATATTTCATATTAGGCACCAATTTGTAATATGTTTTACTAGTGGTGTACCCTACTATAATTCCGCTTTATGGAGTAAAGACCGTTATATAAATTGGACAAATCAACATAATTTTTAATCATAAACGCCATATTGGATCAATGCTAGCTAGCGCAGTACGTTAGTTTCGTGAAAACACACTAGCTAGATCTCGAGCGTTAGGCTAAATACATATTTTTCCGAGTACCCGCGCTCTGACAGCGCTTCCCGATGAATGGGATACAGTCGAGCCCAGGCTTTATATACATGAAGGACGCAAAATTGAAAACGAGTCTACTCAACCTCGTCTTCGTCCAGGATTCCTCTCATCGACAAACGCGTCAGCTCGCGTCATCCGCTTGCAGTTTGAATCCTCACGGCATCCGTAGGACGCGCGCTTTCTTTCACTTTGAGCTCTAAAAGGTGCTTTGAAACAACAAATGAATCATTCTTTAATCAAATTCTATTTCGTTCATGTATATATGACAAGTGCAAGTTTATACATACACATTACAGCTTTTAAATCCAAAATTAGACCATTATTTCAGTGTACTATTTGGATAAATAAATTGATCTCCCCCATATGTAAATCTCTTTTTGTATTTTTTTTTTGTACACATTTATAGTGAAATAGCCAAATTTAAATTGTATAAGAATATTTTACTGCAACTAAAAAACTAAGAATCCTAATGTATGTAAATACGTAAATATATGGGAAAAGTAAAATGTCAGAACACACATAAAAATACTAATTTGTGGGTAAATTAGGTAAAAAACAAAACATTGTAGGGTATGGGTCAAAATTATCGATTTTTGTATTATGACAAAATCATTAAGAAATTGGTAAAGATCATGTTCCATAAAGATATTTTGTAAAAGTCCTGCTAATTGCTAAAAGTCCTCAATTGGACGTCTTTAAAAGGCGATTTTCAGATCATATAGCCTATCTTAGCCAAGTGTTGTCC
>JAUMHR010000056.1:6406297-6423197 GCA_032361145.1 Enteromius fasciolatus
TGTTTTAATGCAATTTATATATATATATATATATATATATATATTTTTTTTTTTTAATGCAAATCGAGCCTTATATATTTTATGCTACTAATAAAAAAAAATCTATTTATTATATAATTTCATTTATAATATAGCTTTAATATTTATAATACATTTTTTAATTATATTATACATTATATTATAATATAATATAAAATATCATAATGTTATATTATTGCATGTTATTATAAATATAGAGTATGGTAATGTATAAAAATAAAATAAAACAAAAATTCAATTTTATTTAAACATTTATTTTATATGATTTACCTATTTTATTATAACTAATAAAAATATATTATAAAACTTCACTTCTAATATTTATTTATTCAATATATTATATTATATTATATTATAAAATAGTAATAAAACTAAGAGAAACATTTTGCTCCCCTATTCATTTCTGGTTATATTTACCTAAGGTTATATATTTTTGTGACTAAAAGTTTTTTCTAAACTGACATGTTTTCTAATTTTTAAAAATGATTTAATATTTCTTATAATACATATTTTAATATTGTATTATATATTATATTACAAATAATAAAAATAAACAAAAGAAATGATTTTTTAAAACAAATTTCTGGGTACATTTACCCATGGTTAGATATTTTTATTATTAATAAAACATTTTCAATACTTAACATACATAATATTTTTATATATATATTTATTTATATAAATATAATTTAATATTTATTTTATATATGTATGTATTGTCTATATACATCTATAAAAACAATGAAAACGCATTTTTGCATTTTTCTCACCAAGTATGTAACTGAGTGGTCAACTAAAAGCATCAGGATAAAAGTGTGTATGGAGTTGGTGTGTGTGGGTGCAGTGAGCATAACAGACACGATCTCTAGATGAGAACAGATATACCACTGAAAGGAAACACTGTGTGAAAACTTACAGCGAGCTGAACATTCACACACACACTTCACTTTCCATATGATGCTAAACGCTAACAAAGATTGGTCTTATTTCCTAGCACGGCACAGAGACACATTGCAAGGTAGCGTGTTGGTCTCCTCTGCAGATCATGAGTTATGTAACTCTCTCGCGGGCCGACTTTTGATCCTCGCTTGCATGTCTTCGATGCAAGCCCCACAACTAAACCAGGACATACACCGAGATACAGTGACGCATGCACACCACATGCTTACTGAGTTACATCAGCATGCACATCAACAGTATGCTAACAGCTCCTGTTTTTGACGTCTCCTGTGAGAGAGCGAACAAAAACTTCACCTTTCCCGAGAGTCCACTTCCTGTCATCCTGTCAGAGAGGTGTCCGGTCTTCCTCCTGGTCCACCGGTCTCTCTCCCTCTCTGCTCTAGGCTTCGTCTCAGCTCATGCTCTGGATTTTAGTTCTCTCGGCCCCCCTCCTTCCTGTCTGTCCTCTCTCTCTCTGTCTATTTCTGATCTTTCTTCTCCAAGTGTTCCTCCATCCCACCCCCTCTCTCGAAACAGAGTGCTGCGCTCGCCGCCGGCCCTCCCCCTCTTCTTTCTCAGGGTATGAGGGAACAATGTGAGGGCATTAGCAGGACGTTGCTGAGAGTTGTGTGGCCCTGCAATGGCCCTCGCTTAAAGCATGCTAGATCTGCTTCATTAACATCTCAATAGAGCGAACCAGGCTTTAAACTCGCATTCGGCATCACTACCGCTCCAACGTGCATGCGTGTGTTTGATCGGACATCATATTGTTTCAACATAAAAGTGCTCTGGAGCCTTTTCTTCTGGGTGGTTTGCTTGTTTATCTGCTCATCAGGATAGAAAACATCTGAGAGATACCCTGACCCATCGAGGTCACCTCGAAACAATACGCCGGTTAAGTGATTTCCTAACAACTTTCAGGCGAACCGTCGCTAGGAGGCAAATATTTGTTTACGTATCAGATTTCCAGTGGCGTGCTGTGACATTAACAGAAATAACATATGACCTGACCCAAAATAAAGGAGGACATGACACTCGTAGACCCCTAGGTCATTCCCACTGATCTGACCGGCGTCGTCTTTAAGACTGAAGAAACCCAGCTCAGCAGTTTGATGACGTCTGTAGAGGCCTGCTAACAAACCCATGCTAACTTCTCGACCACAGATGCCAGCCTCTTACAAAAGAGGTTCCAATTAAGGTGCTGTAACAGTAAGAGTAGAAAAGAAACTGGCAGCCAGGGGTGTGAAAACTTTGTTTAAAGTTGCAGGGTGACAAGAATGGCGTACTTTTCTGTAATGGCGAATATGTGAATAAAATGGCCTATTCAAGAAAGTGAATGTATGGCGTATCAATCAAATGTTAAATGGATGAAGAACTTCAGTTGACCGTAAGGTTAAATTAATGTACAGAGTCTTAAAGAGTCTTGGCTTGTCCAAAATGTGAAAGCTCTTCCAAATGCTTATAGAATGCAAATATGTGAAATATTTTCACCCATAGAGATAGCTGTAAGCTATGAACCCAATCAAACAAAGGACAATTCCTATTTAGGTAAAGAATTACAATCCAACGAATCATTGCAATGACATGATTGAATCAGAAATGAAGAACCATTTTTTAAAGATGATGTTTATGTACACTATTACAGCTGCACGATTCTGGATAAAATGAGAATCACGATTTTTTTTGCTAAGAATAAAGATCACGATTCTCTCACGATTCTGGAGAACTTTTTTTATTTTAAAGATTTACCCCTGAAAAATAGGTTATTAAACAGCAGTTAAATAGCAGTTAAATAAGGCAAGAAATGAAATGTAAAATAATGTAATAATGTATATATATATATATATATGAAAACACGGCTAGTGCATTAGAATAGTGAATCCTTTCTATTTTCCATTTCAACCCCCAAGAGGATTCATTTTACAGACTGATAAACATAAGATTAACGTAATATAGCCTATTCAATTTGTGGTTGTGGTTCAGCCTTTCCATGTACAACTATTGGTTTGTTTTGGCTGAGCTTTCAATGTTGTTATGGGAAAGGATGAAGCTGATTGCTTGGTTCTTGTCACATGACCCGCGGTGCGCAAGGGGCAATCTGAAATGCGCCTGGAAATATGAGCGCGTCTCTTTCATTGTGAGCGTGCAAAATGCGCATCTACATTTGAAATAATGGACTTGAGCGCGCAAAAGAAGCCACATGTGAACGGTCCCTAAAAGCACACAATCCGCGATTGAGCATACTTCCACTGGAGCTGTGCGGACGCGGATGTGCGCGAGACGGAACAGAACCGGTGTAACAAGCACACCTGTCCTATGTCTGCGCAAAACCTCATGTGACGTCATGCGTCATCACGCCCGCTGTGAGTGAGTGCGTCTTATCTCGAGATCAGACAGGTTATGCTCGTGTCCTGTCCTTGAAAATATAATTGGCTGAATTGTATAAATGCTGGATTAAGATCGTGTGGGGGGTCGAATCGAGATTGCGATCTTTTAACGATTAATTGTGCATCTCTATACACTATTATGCAAAAGTCTTTCTGTAGTGTGTAGTGTAGAGAGTAGGAAATATCATTTTACATTTCCAAACATTAATTTGGACATTAATTGCAATGAGATTGACAACAGCCAGTTCCTCACAGAGATCTGATCACATTCGGATGGGATCTGGAAAGACATGAAGAAACAGAACAAACGGAGAGAGACTAGATCCAGAAGAATGGTGGTAATGTCTTCAAGACGCTTCAAGAAACCTACCTGAAAAACTATAAGCAAGCTTAACGAGGACAAAAGCTGCTTTAAATAGAAAGGGTGGTCACACCAAATGTTGACTGAATTTATTGAATTGATGTTAATTGATTAATCTATTTTTGAAAGTATCCTCACTTTACACAAGTGGTGAAAAGTATTCGCAGTACTGCAGCTTTGCAGGAATTTTTCAAGCATCTTGGAGACATTGCTAAAGTTCTCTGGATGAGTTTCAGTTTGTGTGGAGCTCTGGCTGCTGTCAGACTCCTTGTCAAACAAACAGAATCTCCCTGGATTGCCATAAATAACGGCACAAGGAACGTTGGTTGATGTAAACTAAAATGATCTTCTGACACACTACAGCCAAAGATAGAAATAGCTGGGCTTAAAACTATTTCGTTTACAAAATACTAGACTTTTGCACAGCAGCGTACACAGAAAAAATAAATAATACAGCATATATTGCAAAATACACCCACTTACAAGTACAGGAAGACTACCTTCACCGGGCTTCAAGGAAGTGTAGGAGCTAAAGAATCATGGGTAATGTAGTTCTCACTAGAAATTCTGCTGTTAAAGAACATCATTTATAAAAGAGTTCAAATAATATGGGCTGACGAATTTAACCAAAGCATATACCATTGATAAAGAACTTTAAAGCTTTCCCTATGGAGAAAATGAATGGGATTTTTACTTACAGAACCTGACTGTTGCACTCTATTCAAGCCCTGCAACATTAGCTTAGCAACATGTGCTTATGCCAAACTCTGCTGAGTTGCACTGCTCTACGTAGCATCAACTCATGAAGCTTCAATTCAGTCCGGATGCCGCCTTAGAACTCAACTACAATTGACGGGTAAATGTGGACTGAAATAAAACTGAATATATAAAGTTAAGTTTCTTTGTTGCTTTTAACTGCACCAAAATTACAAGAAGGATTAAAAAAAAAACTCTGTGTCCATGGACACGCACTGAAGCCTCAGTAAAAGAGTTAGCGGATGTCTTCCCGACAGCATGTAAAGGACCTTGGAGGCCCGTATTGGTTACCACAGTCTGCCTTTAAAACGAGAGGTTAGGCAGAAGAATCCTTTTGAAAGGTCTCCAGGCCTTGATAGCTATACTGGGCACTTTCACGTCAGCCTTTCATTGACCACTGTGGTCTTTATAAAAACAAGAGATTCATGGGGTTGAAGTTGTTGACCATTGCTTAACTAAAGGTTTGTGGAAAGACAAAGACTCGACCCCCTCCAAAGCATAACGCAAGTTCATCTGACTCACGCCACATCTCTTCAGTCTCCCTGGATTCACAACACAAACAATTAAAGTTAAGAACAACTCAAAAAAAACTCCTGAGAAGCTTATACTGTTGCGGTCACTGGTTGTCGCAAGTGATCAAAACCTATTTCAACTGGATTCGATCAACCCCCATAAAAACAACATATTAAAAAAAGAAAAGGAAATGTATGTGTGTGTGTAAAAGTAGGTTTTAAAGTGCTTAAACAAAACACGTGCTTCAGATTCTGTTAATAGATACTGATTTGTGTTTAACCTGAAATGTTGCCTTATGGAGTCCAATTAATTTCCAAATGCAAGCCTTCGGATTGTGATCAAACTAAAGCTAAACTGAGCAGCGTGCTTCATCATTTCCTCCCAAAGCTCCAGGGGAGGAAACACAGACTGCCTCTGCACTCCTCATTTCTGACACTAGCAGGCGCTGCCGACTCCACAGAGAATGGCAAGAATGCAAGAAAAGATGTGCCCGGTCCTTCAGGCACAAAAACAACAGTCGAGCCCAGAAAGCAGCCAAAAACTGTTAATTATTGATCATCGAGCGCAGCACATGACAGACAGAAGAGCAGAGGAGATAGAGAACAAAGCCTGTAGGTGTGTGTTTGTGTTAAGATCCTTTATCATTGGCCTTTACCCTGCAATCATCACACACGGACGCTCAAACTCTGAATGTCATGAAGATCTGGGTCTGCCAATATCCCTGACAGGACTGAAAACCTGACCGCACACTGTAATGCATACAGTACAGCCACACTAGCTCACTTTAGGCCATGCTAATGCACCTAGCATGAATGCAAGCAGATGACTAACTTAACGGATTTTATTGTTAGTAATGGGTTATATTATACATTATATACACATGCATACATAATCTAGCAGAAGTACAGGCTGTGTAATTTGCCATGTAAATAGATATATTTGAATAGATATCAAGAAAAACCAGCAACGTGTTGAAGAACAATTAAAAAAAAGCCATCTGGAGTGATTTCAAATGTGTTTCGGAAAGGTGGGAAAGCTTTGAGACTTGCAGTTGCATGTTTTTTTCATTGAGCAACCACTTATGTGTAAATATCTAGAACATTTTGATTGTCCATTTCATGACCCCTTTCCACATGCACAACTCACTCTTGTTTGTCCACTTGACATTTGTGTGAAAATACACGTTCTAACAGTCACTGACATACTACTTATACACCTAGCATGGTTAAGTAAAACAACCCGAGAACCAAGTTCAAGGTAACCGTTATGAATTTTAGCCAGAAATGGCAAAATGAGGCTGCGAGGGGAAGGAAGTGGAGTCTGCTTAACATTTCATAATATCAGGTCCAAGGTCATGCTTCATTTTCACAACCCTCGTTGTTTTTGTCCACTGGAGATTTGTGGAAAGATTAAGTTCAATGCGACAATTTACACAAGAGCGGATTTATGAATGATTTACACAGCAATTAGTTTTGCTGACACTAAAGCTAATACATCTGGGGAGTATCAGAAGACTAATATGATGGATGTTATTGTTATTTAGTCACTCATTTCATTTAAAATGACATGTTTCAATGTATTTACAGCCGACACACAGGTACACAACAGTATAGATACTACTAACTTGTATTATTTTGGTTGTGGACAAAGTGGACAAACCACTCTGGAGTGAGTGAGTTGTGCATGTGGAAAGGGGTCATGAAAGTCTTTGTCGTCGGAGCAAGGCGGACTATATGTTGTTGTTTGCACTGTCTTGTCTTGTCTATCTTCTGTACACTTTTTTGTTGTATGTGTTAGGATATTTGCACATATATAGATTAGCATAGTTAAAGTATATCTTTAGTCTTACATTTTTAAATTCTAAATTATTGAAATTTTTCTTTAACTCCATGTTTAGCTCCATGTATGTCTGTATCTCTGTACTTCTGTGTAGCACCTCTGGTCTAGGAGGAACGAAATTTCACCTCACTGTGTACTGCATCTGCTATACATATGGTTGAAGTGACAATAAAGCTTCTTTGACTGACTATTTTGTAACAAATCTGGCATCTACCCTAAAGTTTATGATCAAGTTTGTTGATTCTGTTACAAAGCAGATCCCAAACCACATCTCCAAAGCTGTTCACCCTGTGTTTCTGTGTCTCCTCTGATGTTGTCGTTCTTCTTTTCTTCTCATGGAGCTGCTGACCTTATGGCCGGATCTCTCATAAAGGTCTTCAAATGCAACTTCCATTCCTCCTCTTTCTTATTCCCCCTCTTCAGGGCTTTTATTTCTGGAAAGAATGCCATTTTCATGACTGCCACTTCATCTTTAGCTGCTTTCCATGCACATAATGGGAAGAACACCCCCACGTATACCCGACGCAGCCCTTGAGACGACACACACACACCTCCCCCTTGACACAGAGGTCACGCTGTGTGTGTTCTTTAGGAAAGTGCTTTTACATCAGAGTGCCAAGACAAAAAGGAAATAGAAGACAGAGAAAAATGGAAGTTTACGATAAAATTTGGGGGTTGAACTTGGTCAGACTAAAGTGCCTACGATCATCAAACAATTACAGACAGTGCGTGTGATGGAGGGGAGAGAGTTTACGTCACCCACTGGGCGGCACCCGACCTCGATGGCCCAGCTGAGAAACATCACGGCCACTCAGCCCGAGGCATAGAAACATGCCCTCTCACCTTGCATCCAAATAAATGCATGCTTGTTATAATTAACGGGCCTGGGCATCTCTCCGGCTCTAAACTCAACCTCAGCTGCTTCAAATTACGGCTAATACACAGCAGAGAAACTCCCTGAATAAATAAACCTTCAAAAGACAAATCCAGCTCCACTTCGGAGGAGAATCTGGGGGCAGAACAAAATGGCATTGACTAATGATACACCGTTCAATCAACCCGCGTACATCTGCTGGAGGCGACGGCGCTTACAGATGCGAGTGTGTGTGTGTGTTTGTGTACAGCTAAACGATCACATGGTAGTCTGGGTTCCTGGAATAGCAGGTTAGCACTTCCATATGTTTTCTCACACTCTGGCTATGCTGCGAGAACACAAGCGAGGGGAGAGAAAAGTTCTGGCCTTGAGGGGCCAAAAACACGAACCTCTCACAGCTCTTCTCTAGCAAACTACAAATTGTACCACATATGCTATCTATCCATCGACTGTCGACACAATGCACAGAGTATACTACACATCCAATGAATAGTAAGGTAGTATTCAATTCTGAACTTTGAGTGGGGAATCTGTAAAGTGTTCGACTGCACCGGTCAAATCAGTATTCTTGTCCAATTCAGGGTTAGCTGTGAATAGTCTGGTGTTTTGTGCAACAGAGGGGCAGAGTCTGAGTACAGTTCAGAGGATTAAATACAAAAGATGAATACAGTGAGACGACAGATGGTGCTTGAGCCCGCCACATGCACTTCCAAAAAAAAAAAAAAAAAAAAAAGCCCCAGCCGCACAACGGGCCCCAAAAACACACATCCAACGTGCCGGACAGAGTGTGGCCTTTAATTGACTGGCTGGCAGCTATAGTACAGTAAAGACCAGGCGTGCGGCACATTCACCACATGCTGGACTAATTCATGGACAAACACAAAACAGAGCGAGAGCGAGAAAAGGACGGAGACGGGAGGGAGCGAGGGAGACACGGCCAAGCGGCAGGCCACGGTAATTTATTCACTGTTTCTGTCTTCGTGAAGAGAGGTCTTTCACTCTGAAACAGCCTGCAAGCCTGCACCTGGCCTTGCCAATTAAGACCAGAGTGCAAGCGCACACACACAACACACACCACGCTTTTGCACAGTGGTATGCACATTTATCCACTCACGTGCTTTGAGAATGAGTGAAAGAGAGAACGTGGCAAAGCTATGCTGAAATTCAGTGGCTTAGAGTGTGGGGAGGTAATATAAAGGGGACACAGCCTTTTAGTTCCCAAATCATTTTGTCACATTCACAACTGCTGTGTTGATGATACACAACGTTTGTGTTCGGTTTCTTCTTCTGCTTATATGGCGTTAAGTCAACTCACTGCACTGTGCTACGCTTATGTCAATAAACAGACTTTCTCTCTCTCGTGTATCATTAATGTGGCAGACTTGACTGGCTGAGGATTTTTACTTCGTAAATACGTTTAGTCTGTTCATCACGTACAGCTACAGCGACTTGAAAAGTAGCACACGAGTCACATGAGCCTTTTTTAGGAAGCGCAAGCAATGTACTGTAGGTACATATATATTATTATATTTTAATTTAATATTCAAATACAAAACAGTTATTGATTTGTTTAATGCAGTTTTGATCAAATAAATGCCACAAAACCTTGGTGAGCATGGGTAAAATCTTATATATGTATATATAATTTGTCAAAAAACAAATAAAAAAAACTGATGGTTGGTGAGTCACTGCTATAGATGTAAAAAAAAACTAAAGCATGAGACACAAAAACACCAGTGTCCCGGTTGGTAACCATCACCACACCACCCCAGGTAACCTTCTCCATCGGGTCTTCTGGTTCAGAGTAGATGTAAAAGAGCTCACCTGTGATTGGCTGAAAGCAGCATGGTTGCCATTGAAGGGAGATTTGCGTTCCTTGTCGCGATGGTGACGGCTACTGTGCTTACTGCGCTGCAGCTGCTGCCTCAGCTTCACAATCTGAAACATGGAGACAGAGAGAGAGAGAGAGAGAGAGAGAGAGAGAGAGAGAGAGAGAGTGTCAGGACAGACATTATTTCTCACTTCAGGTCAACTATTGAACTCTCCTGATTAAATAAAAGACAGCATATAATTATGGTCAATACCATCAGGGTTTATTGTTAATTGTACTGAATGTTATGTCTGAGCAAACTCTAGCCCTTAGTGAGTCAGAGCCCGGGTCAGATGGTATTGTTGATTGTCTCATGGCACTACATTCCTCACTGCATTCAAGTAATTAGTTACATACACAAACACCCAAACTCTCTCTCCACCCTAAACACACGCGTTCAAAAGCATGTATGATCAATTACATGAATACTCTTTCCTTTATAAACATCCGTCTGTTAAACAAAAAAACAGCTACACCCTCCCGCTCACTCTCTTTACCCTTGCCTAGGGAAGAGAAAGGCAATACATGTACAGATGGGATCGGATGTCGAGCTCAACTCCAGCCTCAAGTCACTAAATAGTGGCTATGAGTGAAGCCCTTAATGAGACGTTAGAATAATTTCACCTGTACCCTGTAGCAGCTAGGATTGGACAACAACATTAATTCCCACAGAAGCATTTCTGACCAGTGGGCTTTATCTGTGTGTGTGTGTTTGACTGTGGTAAAAGGTGCAGGTCCCTCACTGCCTATTGAGACCTTTTACCTTCTAAAGGAGTATACTAACTAAAACTGAGACTCACATTTGAGTCAGTGCAGCAAAGCAGCACTACTGAAGCAGACCACAATAATACTGCATCTAAAATACCAGAATTACAGTAATGACAAGATCCTGACTTCTTTGTACCACTCACATGTTTTTAAGACATAAGTACTAGTTAGAAACTAGCTTTAATTTCTCAATTTCAGTTTCTCTCATCCATCCACCTATTCATATATCTCTTTATCTGTCCATATATCATCCATCCACCTACCTACCTAAATACTCATCCAACCATCTAGCTATCCATCTATGTATCCACCCAGCTACTGTACCTATCCATCCATGAACCCATCCACCTACCAATAACCAATACATAGGCTACTTCTATTTATATTTTCTTACTGATTCACTAATCCACCCATCTGTTGGCTACCCATCCATCCATCTATCCCTGAATGGCCCCAAGTAGAGACTGCAAGTTGTCATTTTTTAATTCCTAAAAGACATTTAAATTTCCAGATCTAACTTCTTGGAATAAAATCCAGTAATAAATAAACAAATACTATTTTCTTCACTCAGTTCTGTCTTCAGGCCCATCCACACCAAGTACAGTAACTATAAAGACAACGATGAAGATATATAAATAAAATCCATTCTCAGTATTAAAGAATAGCAGAGTTCCCCCCACGCTAGGGTTGGGTGATGTCGACCAATTTGGTATCGTACGATGTCTAATGTGAAACATCGCGATGGACGATGATATCGTCGTCGTAGGTGGCGGTTGGGAGGGAGGAGTTTAGCGCCGCCCCATGACTGACAAAACAGTGTTCGCGCGAGCAGGTGATAGAGGATTGAGCGATTGCGCGAGTGCTTGAATTGCGCGCCGATGACATAGGCTATCGAGTCCGCACGAGGGTTTGAAATGAGCTCGCGGGCCGCGTTTCTGCGCATGCACATCCATTTTTTTCTCGCGGAAATGATTTACCGCGCTCCCCAGCATCAGTGGCGCGCTCGCTTATTAATGGCATAGACTTGCCGCCATAGGTTAAGTGTGTTTTTCGCGAGCTGGTTGCTGCTGCTTCGGCGGGACGGATGATCGCGATACAGGTGTTCTGATATTTTTTCCTACCGGCCAGATTTTCCTACCCGTGCTTACTGTGCACGTCAATATTTTTTTTTTCTCTCACCCTGAACAACAATATTTCATGTTTCTTCATTACTGTAAGGGTAGGTTTAGGGTTGGGGTAGGTTAATAAAACACAAAATAATATGTAGAAAAAAATATATTGTTGGTTTCCTGTAGCTGTATACATTATAGTCAAAACCGCGAATATACCTCAATTACTATATTTACATTACGTTAAGGGTAGGTTTAGGGGGTACGTGTAGATACCAGCTTACAAACAATATCGTTCTTGGTGTGAACTGGGGCTTTACATGGTTTTTCCCCTAATGCACAGCAATGAAAAATGCAATGCAGAGCATTTTGGGGGAACCTTCTGTCTAATGCAGAGGTTGTCAAACTTGATCCTGGAGGCCCGGTGTCCTGCAGAGTTTAGCTTAAACTTGCCTCAAAACACCTGCCAGGAAGTTTCAAGTATACCTAGTAAGACATTGATTAGCTGGTTCGGGTGCGTTTAATTAAGGTTGGAGCTAAACTCCTCAGGACACTGGCCCTCCACGACTGAGTCTGGTGACCCCTGCTCTAATGCCTTACAATTTTGGTCTTCTATTATATCTCTAAACATTGTCTAGGTAAGGCAGCTCACTAGGTCTACAGCAGATTTGCCTACAGTGTGTGTGAGTGCACATATGACCTGCTGACTGTTTAGAGAATAATTAACTATGGAGTAGAACACTAGTACACACACACAAGTTTAGAGTCGACTGAGAGGTGAGAGATGGCAGTTGAGATAACGAGTGGCAGAAGATAATGTATGTACAGATGCCTGGCATTCAAGGCGCACAGCAGAGACATACGATGGGTGGAGACCCTTGAAGTGGTGGAAGAGAGGAAGAAGACAGGCTGAATTGAGAGAACAGTGTATGAAGCCACTGGAGGATGTGACAGGGGAAGGAAGGGTGCACACACAAACATGAGGAAGGGAGGGTGTAATGCGAGGTGACACCAGGCTGCTTCTGGTTCACTAGAGCCTGCCAATAATATGATAATGACACAGCCTCCGTCTTCCCCTCCCCACCAACCCCAACAGCCTGTTGCTGCCCCGTCTTCTCATCTACGATCTCACACAGGGGAGATAAAAACAACGAGGGGGTCCAACCCCGGCCCTGCTTCTGCTGAATGGAACAAAGCGCGGGGGAGGAGAGGAGATCAGGCCCTAAACGCGTCCTGACCTCTTTTAGCTGGTCAGTGCTGCCGCAGGAGGCTGAGCGCTTGTGACAGCCCCTCTTCTTCTCTTCGCATTCATCGGCCCAGGCGCTGGGGGTCTGTGGGAGACACACATGAGACCGTCAGGAAACAACAATACGTTTTGATCATCACAGCATTGCATTGTTTCTTGACTTGTGAGTATGCTGATACAGTCTTTTGACTCATGTCCAAAACAAACCCTCGCCAAATCCAACTGAGAATAAAAACCTAGGCTACTTGCCATTTAGTTTGTAACACTGGGAATTGCAATGTTACCAGATTTAAATGAAATTGTGCGAGTGACACAAATCAAATTGACGTGCATGTCTTCTACGTCAGTGGAAAAGTTATCAGAAGTTTATCAAGAACGCTGTTGTTTTTGCCAGAAGTCGATGTGATTTATATCTTTGCTCTTATTTTTTTCTCATTAAGCCAAAAAACCTAAACAAGGGTGAAAAAACATGTTTCGACAACAGACTCATATTGCATATGATATAGAAAACTTAAATAATTGCACTTTAACAGGGACATACAAATATACATATAAAACTTGCCTGGTAAAAAGTTCATTTTGGGCTCTGTGCACCTTTATAGAGTGTTTTACTGTTCTCCATGCTCTGTTTTATGACCATATCAATGGGCTGCCCCTTTAAATTCATTCATGCACAATGTCACAAAAACACCCCTGACAGGAGAGATCACCCTCACCCACACACACTCACACTCACACCAATATGGGCATGAAACCGGGGGATGGAAAAACTAATTTAGGACTTCATCCTGTATACAAACCGCTTAATGCTCATCTTTACATGGAACAAGGCTGGTGCAACTTCTTTGCAAACTTCCTTCCTAAATATAAAAATACAGCTCGTGTTGCCAAAGTTGAGAATGGAGAGGCACACAGGGCATAGGGCGACTGGCTCAGACCTTCCTTTGAGTGAAGTCTCTGGTGCTCAAGTGTGATACAGCTTTCTAAAAAAAATAACCGCAAACACTGCAGCCAGAGATACGAACGGTATCTTCAGGGCTGTACACACACACACACACACAATATTTTCAAACAGCATGGTTCAATACAAACAGGCATTAAACCATTATATTGTCTAATAATATATCAACCTCCAAGTCTAAACAAAGCTGAAGATGAGCTAATAACTCAAGTGGTCACTGATGCATCACAAATCTATAGCAGAAACGACTGCATGCATGTGAACTGAAAACATTATGCAACTCTTAATATTTCAAACAGTAGTATGCTATATTGTTGTCTAGATTAATTGTGGCATCTAGCTATTATCTTGAAAATACAATACAAATACAAAATTATTTTATAAAAATACAATAAATTTACTTTTGGCAAATAATGAGTTGTAGTTGTTTGCATTGCACTTTGAGATGACTTGTTTTCTACTGCTCATTTTAACAATTGTGGTAAATCATTCTGGTACTCCATGGGTACAGAACGTGTGTGCTGTAAACTATTAGCATACATACCACATAACAAATTAATAGTACACAAAGTAATATGCATGTAGCATTAATGCCAATCTGGCCTCAGAAAAGAAAAAAGAAACCCTAATAAGAGCAGACAACATGAAAAACACTCCTCAAACATTTGACATACTTCATTAAACCAAAGTATTCTGTGAGAAAACAGTTTCTGGTAGTTCAAAGTTGCTAGCACACAACTGGGGAAACATTTGAGTTGCTTACAGCTTATAATCAGTAGTCCATGTCAGCCTAGAGGGTTATGGGAATGGCTCAGCTGTGAGTATGTGCACACCATGGCTTCACTTATCACGCACTCCGATCACTTATTGACACGCTTTACTTCACTATGAGAACAAACACACGCAACACCAAGATTTGTTTGGAAACCTCTTGTCTCGGTCCCTCCCCGCTGGGTAAGTGTAGCCTCCCGCTGCCGTTAACGGCACGACACCAGAGATTCAGCCTGTGGGTTTACACCATAAACAACTCTAGATCATTCTACACCCAATACACTCAACGTGTCTGTACTAGCAAGTTCACAAATTTCCACTGAGAACACTATGGAAATTTATTACCGGACAGCTATGGCCTTATTTAGGTATCTGGCACAGATGAGGAGTGATCTTATGTATGGAAAAGCAATCTTGTTGCCTCAGCCTCTCTCAATCACTTAAAGGTGCGAGCCAAAACTGTAAAACGCAGTACAGAAAAAAGAGAATCCATTGCACTGGAAACAGCCCGAGGCATTAGCTGTCAAAACGCAACCAATCAAATGCACTTCAACAAGCAAACATGCTTGTTTCTTCCTGTGATCTGCATCATGAAATTAAATCAAACTTTGGTTTTTTGCAAAACTGCAATCCTGTTGTTCCTTACTGGTGTCAAAATTCGCCCGTTTAACAGATTGTTTTCACGCAAGCATCGTCACACACCCTTTTATTACCGGGTCCATTTAAACAGGAGACACACACACATTGACACACTTTTTTTGGCCTTGGACACAAACGGTGATAAACATGTGCAGGGAAACCAGTCGACTCTCCTCTCTGTACAGCCTGAGGCTCTGTCTCTCGACACATAAAAGACATTCGTTCCAATTCACACTCCCTTCAAGCAAACACTTAACGTCAGCTGATATCACACACACAAGTATACATACACCGTATGATCAAAGCTAAACCTTTGACATGGTTTAAAGAAAATATTACAGAAAAAAATACTGTTCCTGGTCTTTTTGCATGATCCACCAATGCTCGTTTTTAATCTAAAAAGTAATTTTCACAATTCAGTCTGACAGATAAAATAAATCCTGCATCGTAAAACATGCAGCTTCAATCTTTGTTTTTAAAGTAAAACCACACAGATCAGAAAGGTGTTACGAATTTCACAACAAAACTGGATATCCAAAAAGGGGGGAAAGTAGGGCGTGATTTAACTTTGTACAAATAGAATGGATTGTGAAAAGTTGACATAACATACCAGGGTTTATAGGGAGATTAGGAACAGCAACACTTCCTCTGAAACTCTCCTGTCATCTGTTGATTACAACATTAGTGGCCTTGATGACGTCAGTCAAAAAAAAAAGATGCAACAAGGAATAGCGCGATAAAATCAGAAAAGAATACCCATCAATTTGACTTTACACATGAATAGAGAGCATTCATGGAAATATGCCAGACATGTTAAGATTCTGACAAGTTCAAAGAACGCGAGAGAACAGAAGTCAAGAGAATAAAAACTGAGCTAAAGACAGCGAGAGGGAAAGCAAGACGTGGCTGAATGAGCC
This sequence comes from Enteromius fasciolatus, assembly GCA_032361145.1. Lineage (NCBI taxonomy): Eukaryota > Metazoa > Chordata > Actinopteri > Cypriniformes > Cyprinidae > Enteromius > Enteromius fasciolatus. The sequence continues at coordinate 6,422,287 of JAUMHR010000056.1, forward strand.
AGTAGGATAAAGTTTCTCTACTTAATTAACTTCATGCCCTGTGAACCTCCACGAGTCGAGCCGGAGGAGCGGTGCCCGGGCGTACCTCTCCTACCCCTCCCCAACATTTATTCCTCTAAATTCCTTTCTTTCTTTGTTTAATTAATCCGTGCATGTGCTTCTTTGTTCCATCGCTCTTTTCTGGCTTCTCTTGCTATTGTTCTGCTGGTTCCTCGCACTCATCTCAGCCTGATCCCTGTTTTCTTCATCCTTTTTCTCCTCTTCATTGCCGCCAACACACTTTATATACTTCTGCTTTTTCTACCTCCTCTCTCTCATGCTCTCTGCATGCTTCCTCTTTTCCTATGTGTGTTAAAGTGGATGGGGACCAAGCTCTTTGTAATGGTGTGGAATTTAGTTCTAGTTTGCATCACATGGGTTTGTTGGTGTGAACATCTGGATGATCCAATAAACAAAAGAAGTCAACATAAATCAAAGAAATACATTAAATAAATGCATTAAAAATAAAATAACTACACTAAATTGAAAAACAAAATGAATACAAATTTAAAAGATTAATCATTTAAATAGAATTTAAAATTTAAATCAATGAAAACTAAATGAAAATAAAATGATTAATAATAATAATAATATTATTATTATTATTATATATGTATATTATTAATCAAAATAAAATGATTAGTATTATTAATAATAATAATATTATTATATATATAAATATAATAATAATATTATTATTAATCATTTTATTTAGATTTATTATATATATATATACACACACACACACACATATAATATATGATATAATATTTTATATATATATAATATAATATTATAATTAATTTTATTTATATATATATATATATATACACACATACATACATATACACACACACACATATATATATATA
>JAUMHR010000056.1:6438218-6450119 GCA_032361145.1 Enteromius fasciolatus
GCCTAATGCGATTTAGAAATTGCATGTGCTTAAATTGCGTTTTTTTTGCGATTGCGATTAATTGCACAGCCCTAGTATGTATATACTGAATATTGTCACTCTGTATAAACCTGTAGGTATGTACTGTAACTGTCTGTATGTAAATCGTCCCTGCACTGTCTGGAGCACGCTCCCAAGAATTTCACTCACTTAGGCACAGGTGATGTGACAATAAAAGTGATTTGATTTCCTGTAGATTTGTTTCTGTAAAGTCAGAAAGCTCTCAGATATTTTTTATATATTAATTTCTGAAGATGAACAAAGGTCTAACATGAAGGTGAGATATTCATGACAGAATTTTAACAATCCCTTTAATACACCTGAGAGATTTCGGTCCCTCCGTGGAAAGTCCAAAAATGTGACACTTGAAAAACATTCATTAAAAAAACCCTGTAAAGCAGTGTAATCAAAACAACTGATTTTTGTTTTAGTTTTTATTTAGATAAAATGATATCGAATTTTAATATCTTGGCCATTACATGCTAATCATTATTGTATTACTGTTATCAGCCAAAAATTTTATACGCCTTGTCCTAAGTGAAGATTCCCAAAAATGCATCTGATCAGGGTCAGGTCAACCCGCAGCACGTCTGATTAATTTGTTCTATCTAACCTGACTAGTTACTAGAAGTGAGATTTTAAAATGGATACATTTTTGCAAGTGGCTAAACAAGAGGTGTCAGATTTTTCCTATAAATTTCCTCCATCTCTTTTCTGTCCCTTTCGTGTACTCCGGCTTTCATGGGATCTTAGGCAAGTCTGGTGATCTGGAAAATTACCGCACATACCAGAGTGGAGTGTTTTCAGTAGGATACAGTGAAAAGGGGAGGCATGGCTCAGGAGACTAAAAACAGTAATCACAAGGGCATTCCAACAGGCATATGCCTCTGACCTAAAGTGAAATGTGGACTCAGGATCAATTTTCCTCTTGTTCAGACAGATCATATCATTATTGGACTAACACAGGAACATAACCAAGACATACACATGACCTCAGAGTCTGTTTGAGGAGGCTCCAGATATATCATGGGTAATTTACTAAAACAATGAGGGCTGGGTCTTGGCCTAGACACAAAGAATGACACTCCCAACCCAACAACCACTACCTTTCCCTCTTTGTGTCTTTTTTTAGGGCAGATAACCTCATGATCAGTGGCTGCTTACATTTCAACCAGTAATTACTTACAATATATAGGACCGGTTGTCAAAAAAATGCATGTCAGACACGATTTGTGAGTGCACCCTAAAAATGCAGCAGATTCTGGGCCCGACGGACTGAATCTACAGTATGCAAGTAAAAATGTGTTCCCTTAAACCTCCTTTGTGCAGAAATTGCATTTTTTCTGAAAATGTGTGGTACCGGTCATCATGCCAGTTTAAACAGTTACAGTAACCGGGAAGCAGTGCAACACTTGCTGGCAAACTGGTTACAAAATAAACCTTGTCCTATAAGTCTAAGGTCCAAACCAGTGACTGGCCACCAAACATTTGCATTCTTACCAGTCAGCAACAGAGAAAAGCCTCTGAAGCGGGCGCCTCAAACCACTGCAGATAGACCGTCCCGTTCTCAGCACGGCTCCCCACAAGCTATTTTATGAATGAGATATTTGAAATACTCTGCAGCAAACATTAGAGATTCCTGCTACTCGATATAATGCAGAACATATCACTCGTTATGCAGTACACTAGTGACGATTCAAAGAGCACGATTCATCATGAAGCGTAAAGCCTGAAATACACTACACGGTTTTTGATCAGGTGTCTGCATCAGTTTGTTATGATTGGAACAACTTTTCAAGTCCAGTAGTGTATGATCCTTGCTTGTGTAGCGTATGATGCTCAGTTTTCCTATTTACAGAGTCTGTAAGTGTATGATGCCTAATGTTTTAAAAGTCGTGTAGTGTATTCTAGCCTTAAGCTATATGGTCAAACTTTCAGAGAAACCCATTCATTATTAGTAATAATACAGTCATCAAAACTGTGAAATATGCAGAGACACGGGAATTAAATAAAACCTTGTACTCAACTTATTCAATGAAGAGACCATTCACCTGCATATACCAGCTACATGAGTAGCATCCTGGGATTTTGTGTGACGTTTCTATGTATGCTGTGCACGTACAGGCTTCTTTGCCTTCATTATCCGCTCTAACTCATCCATTAAATGCTGCATCACTGACACCTTTTATATTTGTCAACAAGTTAACGGTTAGGTCATAAGAAACATATTTAGTTGACTGGGCTATACACGTGCCCATAACGTTTGTTAATGGCCTCTTAATATAAATATGAAATATTATGTTCACCATTTATCATGTGCTCCCAGCAACTAATATGAGGATTCAATATCTATATTGGCCAGGACTCCCTGGAAAAAGAGATTTTGCATCTCAATAGGACTACCCTGGTAAAATAAAGGACAAATAAAATAAAAATATGAAGGTGTTCTCAAACAGGGGCCAACTAGGGGTACTTCAAAGGGTTATTTCATTTTGTAAATGTATAGTTTTTACGTGTTAAAATAAAGTTAATTTTAATACACAAAGATTACAAGGGATTACATATTTTTTTTAATATTTATGTCTTATTTTATTAAATATTTCTGAATATGAATGAGATTGTGTATTAGATAAATTAATTAAATTTTGTTTCTCAATGATTAAATAAAAATATTTTAATGTATAAAAATAAAATTATGAATTTAGGATGAATTTCTGTATAAGTTAAATTGTTCAAAATTAATTGTGGGTGATTAATTTCCAGTGTGTGTTACAATAGTTTAAAAATAAGCAGAAATACAGCGCGTTTACTGTTCTATATTGTTTGATATAGGACAAGTTTTAATGCAATTAGTTGTAATGCATGGAGCCTCATCATGACCTTCTATTGCATCTTAAATGACAGTATGACAGTGATTTGGCTAATAACCATGTCAACGGGTGAACAATGATTAAACTTTTAGAAAGTTTCCTAAAGCGGATGTAACCCCCACAAACCACATGAACTATGTGTTAACAAGTTACCACAGTGATTTCAAACAAACATCAGGCCTATCAGTTCAGGCCTCATATAAAACCAATGCTTTAGACTGTTACCTGTGCAGACAGGTGAGCTGGGACTGAGCCTCTCCGGAGACAGTCTGTCGTGTTCAGGGGTCTGGAGGGGTTTGGCCCTGTGAGCGCATGGCCAAAGCGAGGAGGATGAAGACGGAGAGGCTGATAAATTAGGGGTAAGGACAGATGTGTCCGAGCTGCAGCTCATCTGCTGGGAGGGAGAGCAGCACTGGGGGCTCAGGTGCGTACCTGATGACGAGGATGGCACAGGTACCTGCGCGAGGGGCGCTCTGGGGTTTGACGCGTGCACAGCGATAATGGGGCTAGTTCTTGATGAGGATGAAGATGGCGAAGAAGATGAGGAGGAGGGAGCGGATGAAACAGCGATGAACTGTGAGCACGTCGCGGAGGAAGTGGACGTAGCTGCAGAAACGTTTGAGGCACTGGAGGAGAGGGATCGCGTGGGGCTCCGGCTGTGGGTTCCGCTGCTGTGGCATTTACCGTTACCGGAGGAGGAGAGGACTGTCCGTGACTGTAGAGGGTGCTGTGTCTGCGTTTTCAGCTGGAAGGGAACCGTGGCTTTCATGGGCAGCAGGCGACCCAGTATACTCACTCCAGCGGCGCTGATCCCCGGGGACACGCTCGGGCTTCCCGTGGTCGCTCCGCTGCAGTTAGACGTCGGAGATCCGTTTCTGCGAACTCTTTGAGACATTTCGTTCGCCGGGAAATGACATAAACACTTTAAACGTGCGTTTAAGGACGTCTGAGGTGGTTAATGCTCTTTGGTGCCCGTGTCACTCCATGGAAAGTCTGTTTTCTGCTCTCTGACCGGCGTAGCCGAGCCGTTTGGCGAGCTCAAGTAAACTGAGAGAGATCAGAGCCACGCACCGTCAACTCGATCCGGAGCTCTGCCTCCTGCACTCTGATTGGCTGTTCCCTCTGCCCTCTCAACTTCTGATTGGCTAGGAAGTGGATTCTTTGATTCCGTGAAGTTGATTATAACGCACGCAGCTATAAGAGGAAAAGTTTCCTCGTATAACTAAGATTTACACAGAATTTTTACAGGATTTATGTGTGTGATCTTATGTAAAACTACTATATTTGATACAGCCAGTGTTTAAAAACACACTAAGGTCTATTATTTATGCATTTTCTGTCTCATAAATCACAGGAAGTAGTTAAATTTGTGTAAAAATATGATATTAAATTATCATTCCCTTTTCCCACAACTTATTCATTGTGAAGATAAGGTTTGTTTGGATGTTTTAGTTCAGCTTTCACGAACTTTTTTCCTTTTTGAAAAGGCTACAGTTCGGTTTTTTTAAGATGGCTAAGTCACATGTGTTCAGTAATACCATGTAATGTATGTGTGTGTATTTAGACACCAGATTAAATACACAAGACCACTCAAAAGATTTGCAATGTTAATTGAATTGAAACTGTTGTGTGGGGGACACATGCTTTCTGGTCATGATATTGTGGTTGCTTTTACCACCCTCATGTGGCCACTTAAATAATTAACATTCAGTCTTACTGATTTATAAATGATCCCAGAAGTTATACACTTTCTACCAGTTAAGAGTACACAAATAATAAGTAAACATCAAATTTTCATTAATATAATCTTTAATCAACTGAGTAATGCAGGGTTGTACAGCAAGCTTTATTTTCTAAATGGCATTTTAAAACATTTTCTGAATGGACTAAAAGCATGAGTTATCATTTGTTCTTTTTCTCAAAGTGCTTACTTTACAAGCTGTAATAGAAAACATGTCAGTGGCTTTTTTGAACATCAATCTATGCAGGGGCCAAATGAAGACTTTAGCTTCAAAATGAACTCAAGAGTACAAAGAAAAACAGCAGCTTGTCAACAGACTCTTCATTCATTCACTCATACGCACCCCAAAATACAGCTGATACTTAAAGTTTGTTGTAGGGGACACATTGTTAGCCATTTGTCACTTTGTAATGAGTTCCAATCAATGTAGGTCACAGTAACTGATTCATTTTCAACTCAAGAGTACAGCATGGTTTAGTTAAAACATTCCTGCAAAGTCTTACTTCTCAAGGCCTGCTTCAAGAATAAACAAGGCGTGCAGTATCTGTAAATGATTCGGTATTCAACTGTGTGCTATAAAACTGGACAAAGGCTCTGGTGTACACATCTTGCATTATTAACATGTAGCAGATGGACAGTCCTCCTGAACAAACTACACTTCCAATGACTCAGCTTCTTCAACGTTTTAGCTTCAACGCTTTGGTCTAAATCATAAACGTTTGTTCGTTTCAGTCAAATTAGCACTGGAGGTGTGTTTTGTCGTTTATTAGACTTTTTCGGTTTCGGTTCGCAATCTTCTCCAGCATTCACACTGACGTATCTAGCTGAGAACAGTCTGACATTACTGTGTTTATCTTCTCACAGTGATTTAGCGTTGTTCTTGGTCCCAAAGCAACAGATGAAGAGTCTGTATATGTGCATACAAATGCACCGTATATATTTACACCACAGAGGTTAGCCTATATTACAAACATATACAAAAGTCAGACTGAAGCGCTGATTGGTTCAGAAAAGAGGGCATGAGAAACTAATCTGCACTGTATCGTCTTGTTTTCCGACAGAGAAAAAAACTAGTGGAAGGGAAAAATCAGATGACTTTTTGAAAGTTCCCCGCTCTGGAATGGACAAAGTCCAAAGACAATGCTGGCTTGTGCCAAATCATGGTTAATCCCCGTACTCTTTATGGAAAATGCATACAAGCACAATAAGCGCTCTCGGATAAAATGCGTGCTATCTTCGTTTTTCCTGCTATTTCAAGCAAAGAAGAGCCTAGCTATATGAGGGAATTTTCCTCATCACTATGTAATTATTTTAATGGCTCGTGTTCAGTTTTCCACAAAAGGCAGCAGTTGTAGGATTAAAAAAGTAGGCCCATGTTATGGCTGGTAAAAACATCAACTGCTCTCAAAGTGTAGATGATTGAAAAATGAGGATGCGGCACTTAAAACATGACTGTATTTCTAGTGGCACCAAAAAAAGTCCTCGACTTTACAAAAACAAAGGGTAAAACTACATGCATTTCTGATGTATTTGATTGAAAGTATCACTGAAATAAGATAAACTTGCATGATTATAAACAGCTTACAGATTTGATTTCATGACAATAATGAACCCAGAGAACGAACATGGCCCTGGGTACTACATAAATTAAACATAAAAGAAAAAAAAGAGCGAAAAAAAAACTTCAGAAACAGCTAAAATGGATAAAATCATGATATATTAATGTACACTATCGTGTCAGCTTATTTTAACAGAGGCTAAAACTGAACTAAAGTAGCTGTGAGCTTCAGTCTGTACATACTGTATATATTTTGTTCATGGAGTATGTGTTTTGCTTTCTAAAGCACATGGAGTAACATCCACTGTCCTGACAGAGATGGGAAGAGGAAAGTATTGTTTAACTGATGCCTTTTCAGCTATGATCCGAGGAGCTCAGTAAAGCAGAAGTAGAAACATACATACACATATACATACACTCTCACAGAGGTAAAACTGCACCGAGCGGGATTTGATTATTCAGTGTCTTCAGTAAGCATGATTTCCAGCAAACAGTCCAGGTTGTAGTGTAACAGAAAAATAACCATTGTCCCCATTGAAGTCATCCGTTATATGCTTCGGGTAATTAAAGCAAACACCCCCATGATTTTCTGCTTACTTCCCTTTTCTAGAGTGATGGGATTGGTGAAAAGGTGTAGGATTGTCATTTGTTTGCAGTCGGGGTGGACACAGGATTGCCACTGCTAAGTGCAGCGCTTCAAGATATTCAACTAAAGACAGGAAATAAACAAAAGCGGGATAAAATGTCTTATGGAGCACCTCAAAGCTAAAGTCTATTGCACATTTCAAAATATTATACAAAAAAATGAGTACACGGATACGTACGACAAATATAAAACATATGAATGTACTGTGGGTTAAACGGGATTAGAGTTGCAGTCTTAAAGACCACTGGTTTTGTGATTTTTCTTTAGATGGACATGATTTGAATTCCGCCTAATTTACTATGATTGTTAAATCAACACATTGTCATATACGTTCTTCAGTTTTAAGACCAGTCTTGAACATGGTCGGAGGATTTATGATTTGCTTACAAAAAAAAAAGTGCAACAAATAAAAGAACAATTGAAAATGAAACAACAAAAACAAATGGAAGCATTTTATGCCAATGTTGCTGCATAGCTGGGTTCGGTTTAAAGCGATTTCTTCAAAACAAGTTGGATAAGTCCGACAAAGTTAAGTGCTTGCCAAATCACGTCCCTTCAAGAGTCTGCTTTCCAAAAAATGTTTTCCGTATATATATATTTCTTTTCGGTCGTCAGCTGGATCAGTTCTTGGAGCACGATAGCATAGAAGAACCCTTCTCCTGCGTTCAAAGTCTGATCTGGGAGATGCGAGTTCACAGGCGGGTCATATCTGGCGGGTCGGAGGTCAGAGTGGCGGTGGCCGTTCCACCGCCGACCAAGAACACAGCGATGCTGGATTTCGATTGGCCAGAACTTGGGTGAGCACCTCCGGTTGCTGCCATCCCTGTCTGTTGGCTGTGCCCGTTGTTATTCACCTCTCCGTCCAGCGTTTCTGCAGAGACGACCCACGTAGAAGGACGCCACCTTTTTAAAGAATAAGGTGTCTTCACGCGCTTCTTAATCTTCTCGGCCGATCCGGCTTTTCCTTCTTGTGACACGACCTCATCTAAAACAGAAAAAGAGGTCATGTTTTTAACAAACATCCTTGATATGACAATGAAAAACAGTTGTGTGTGTCTATTGGGAACACTAGCAGAGCTGATCTCCAAACATCCCGCCCAGTGAAGCACAAGAGAGTAGTATTTCAGCACACTCAGATTTGTGGTTGACCTTTCCCACACTAACTCTCTCAGTGTGCGCTCCGGTCTGAATCACTGGGTTCGAGCGGTTCATGTCGGGTCTGCATGCGCAATGTAAACACGTGGGCAGCGGGACTCATTTTTTTTATCTTCCTGTTTAGCATGTAATCCAGGGGTAACAGCGACGGACGCGGCATCACGCTCATATCTGTCTGTTAGCATCACTCTTTATCGCCGCTGCCAACTGAGGCCAGACTTTTTTCTGGATTCTTATCAATCCACTGGAATTTCCTTCCTTCTCAACATCTAAACACTCAACCACAAAGAGCAGGAGAGTGGGAGAGAAAGTATGACTAGCCACTCATCCTCTCTTCTACGAAACGTTTAGCTTTGAGGAGGTGAGCGCTTGATTATCTGGGCAAAGCAGGATATAGTGAGCTCAGATGGGAAAACGGCCTGGCGTCCTTTTTTGGGTGGTTATTGTTTGCAGCCAGGCTGACACGCACACCAACTTCTCCACCCTGCTCCTGGGACGCTGTTCATCAGGGATGGTCTGAGACGATCATAACAACACTGCTCGGCTGGTATAAGCATACTAGTGGTGATTTATTTATGCAAGACCTCACTGGAAATACACTAAAATAAAACTTCAACTATGCTCAACAGGGTCAATCTCTATTACATATAATTTATGTTGGATTACAATGCTTTAGCATATAGAAAATGTATACTTGCACAGCATCACTAATTGCTTAAATGAACGCTTTCTGCTTTAATTGACATGAACAATCAACAAGATTACATGAACACGATGTTCAAAAGTTGGAATATTAAGGAAATTAATGTTTTTACTTAGAAAAGATGCATTAAATTGATCAAAAGAAACAAAGACATTTTAAAACGAATATATTTAAAACTATATTTAATTTTCAATATTATATCATCAATTATATCATCAATATTTATATTTAAAATTTTATATTTAAAACGAAATAAATATTTATTATTACTATCAATGTTAAATGTTTTGTGCTGCATAATATTTTTGTGAAATATTCTTTGCAGAATTCTTTGATAAACAGGAGGTTTTTGAGAGCATAATTTATTTGAAATAAGTCATAATTAGCACATACCTGTAGCAATAGTTAACAATACATTGTATGGGTCAAGAAGATTTATTTTATGCCAAAAATCATTAGCATATTAAGTAAAGATCATGTTCCATGAAGATATTTCCTACCGTGAATATATCAAAACGTAATAGGCATAGCTAAAAACTTAATGTGGACAGCTTTAAAGGCAATCTTCTCAGTATTTTGATTTCAAATTGTTGCATCTTGACCAAATATTGTCCATACATCAATGGAAAGCTTATTTATTCACCTTCCAGCTTTTCAAATTGACCCTTATGACTGGTTTTGTGGTCTAGGATAATACATTTTTGTGGTGAAATTATAAATATCTTACTGTACCTTTGATTAATTTAATGCATCCTTGCTGACTGAAAGTATTCCTTTCAGAAAAATAAATTTTGTTGCTACCAAAAATTGTAGATGTCGTTTGCACTGGAGAGCACCTATAATACCTTATAATGTTATCTAGGTAGGAGGCATTTCAAGAATTCCATAACCTAATGACTTCAGCTCCAAACTAAAACTGATCTTACCCAGAAGAGAAGAATCCTGTGAAGTTGTTGACAGGTCCAGTGAGTTTGGCCTCTCAGGTCTCCTGGGCTTATGCTGTCTCAGAGGAACCCTATCATCCCTTCCATCCGGCGCCCCCGGAGCGCAGGTTAGTGTCTCCATCTGGGCGTCTACAGGAGCTAAGGTACGAATGGTGGCGGTTGTGTGGATGTTGCTGTTGTTGTTATTGGAGTTGGTGCGCCCGGAGTGATCGCGAGCCGCCGGCTGCTCTCTCCTCAACAGAGGCTCGTGTTCATCAGGACTGGAGTTGATGTTGATGTTGAGGCGGCTATCTTCTCCGCTCAGCTGGCTCTGAAGCAGCGGTGCACCTCCGTCACCTTGCGGCCCGGCTGGGTTGGTGTTCCCAAACGCATCAGAGGAACCGGCGCCACTGCCTCCACCATATCCATTAACAACGACCACTCCAACGCCGCTACGGACACTGGGCCCGTTGTTAGTGACAGTGACCAAGTGTGGCTCGACGCTCACTACAGTGTTCATCTTGGCTACACCCGTCTCCACCTGCTTCAGGTTGGATTTATGCTTGCCAAACTTCAACCGTGATGACGAGGACTCCCGGCCAGAGTTTTTGGTGTTGAGGGGCAAGCTGGTGGGCCGCTTGGGGAGATTCTGCTGTTTGGGAAGAGGGAACATGGCTGTAGGAGTGTCGCCCATTCCACTGCCGCCCACCCCGAAATCAGCCTGGCTGCCGGTTCCTGATCCTCCGGTCACTTCCGCTGCGAGTTTGATCAGCGGGTACAAGAGGCTGGAGCTGCCTGAGCTGAGCGGGTCAGGAGCACTGAACTGCTTCTGCGAATGCTCCATCAGGTTCTCATCAGAGCTCTCTTTCAGGTTCTTGTCCACCTCCTTGGGGTCAAGTTTAGTGGTCTCCAGGTCCTCTTCTGTGAGCTGAAGGCACACTGGTACGCTTCCCCCAGCTCCAGCCTCCTCCGAGTGGCCTGACTCAGAGATGGTGGTCATGATGGTGCTGGGCGTGAGGCCCGTTGTGGTGGTTGTGGCCGACAGACTCGTGCCGCTGGTCTCTGGACTGGGCAGCCGAGCTTGGGCCTGAGCCTGCTGTCTCTCGTAGTTGATAGAGTTTCTGTTCTTCTCTCCTGTCACCGGCACGCTGCCGCTGATGCCACTCACGCCCATGCCACCCACAGAGGACGTGCCAGATGTGGAGCCATCGCCTGGGAGGTTCTTCACCATGCCCTCATGATCCTCAATGTAAGAGGATGAAGAGTAATCTGGATAAGAGCCCATCTTTGGAGCCCTGCGACTGTGAGTGAGATTCCTGCAAGAGAGAGAGACTAGGGGTCAAAACAAAGAACAGATGGTCCATTTAATTAAAGGTGCTGTAAATATCAGATAATGTACAGGTCATTATCACAAAATACAGGGTGATCAGAAGCCCGTCAAGAATGACCCTAATATAATATAAACAATTTTTGTTTGCAAAAGAATGAATGAACCTTATTTTGTAATATTTTGTATATTATTATATATATTATATTATTTAGGAAAAAAGAAAATTACTCCACTTATTATACATATCTACATTATTAAAACATTATTATGAATTATAATGTATTATTTATTAAAACAATAAAATAATACATTGTATGTTTGCTGGTTGACAGTACATTATCCCACTTTTTACATGGCTATTAACTCAAAAAATTATATTTTTTTATATTAAAATTATTACATTATTACAATATGTTATTTTATTTTTAAGAATTATTTGTATACATACACTAAAGAACAAATAATCATTGTTTTGTAATATTTTGTGTATTATTATTTATTATATTATTTTGTAAAAATGACTGGCTGACAGTAGATCATGACACTTTTTATACCTAGCCATATTATTATTTTTTTTTACATAATAATAAGAATAAATATATATATACACACACACACACACACACATACACACATGCATACACGCATAAAATTTTAATTATAATTTCTACTTCACATAAATTAGTTTAAAGATTCTGCTGTAAGTAATATATTATATTATATATTACTATAACTATTATATATTATCACCTAATTCAGTAAACTATGCAAGACATTAAGCAAAATTAAAATAGAAAAGGAAGAGAGCATGGCAAACATTTTTTAAAATAAACAAAAAAATGTCCAGTCAAGAACAATGAAGTGTGTAATAAGCACAAGTCCCCCTCATTTATTCATGAGCCGGTCAGGAGTAGCTGTGAGAGTGTGTGAGGTGAA
>JAUMHR010000056.1:6454311-6465247 GCA_032361145.1 Enteromius fasciolatus
CCGAACCCTAGGGACTAGAACCCTAGCGAGGGTGAATGTGAGGGTTCGGCGTTTGGCTCGTTCACCGTCTGCCCCCCGATGAGGGAAAAGATGGAGAAGGTGGAGAAGGGGAGGAGGAGGGGTGTGATCAAAGAGAGATGTGGGAAACATGGAAGCTGGGATATTTATAGTAAAGGGAGGTGAATTTGATTGGGCATGCTTGATTAGGAAATCGGCTACCAGCCGTGGATGATTACTGCGTTCACGATCCTCTCGAAACCATGTTTTTTGCAAAACATAAACTTAAGTTTTTTTTAAATATATTTTGTAAATTAGTCTCTTAGGGTCACTTATTTTAAATGTTTTAAATGGTATTTTATGCATATACGTTCAGTTAGTATATTTGTGAATGTTTAAAGATTTTAACTGTCCATATAAGACCCTGGACGACAAAATCAGACAAAAACATCTTCTGAAACCAAATAAATATGCTTTCTATTGATGTCTGGTTAGTTAGGATAGGACAATATTTGTTTAAGATACTACTATTTAAAAACTTGGAATCTGAGGGTGCAAAATTTGAGAAATATTGAGAAAAATCACTTTTAAAGCTGTCTTAATGAAGTCTGTAGCAATGCAAATACTTATCAAGTTAAGTTTTGATATATTTACGGTAAGAAATTCACAAAATATCTTCATGAAACATGATGTTTACTTAATATCCTAATGATTTTTGGCATAAAAGTAAATTTATTTTGACCCATACAATGCATTGTTGGCTATTCCTACAAATACCCATGCTACTTATTTTTTTGAGAAGTTTTGCACATCACAGCCAGCAGAGGGCACTGAGAGAAGCACATGATGTGAGTAATAGTTTCAGGATGAATGCCCTCTCTCCCAGTCCTTCGCCCATCCTCCACACATGTGCACGCTGTCTGTCTAGCTCTAAAGTTCAGGCAGTAATGAGGGCAGCGGCTGAGCAATCTGAAGCACGACTGTACGGAGACCAGCTCGTAATGACGGCATAGACAGGAAGCTGGTGAACGGCTGCTCCGAGATCAGTTCGTAACAAGGGTAAGGTCAGAGACAGCTGAGCGGGAATTGAACTTGAGGTCTGATGAGCTGCAGATCGTCTGCGGACCTCTGGCTACACTCAGAGAAACATGAGGAGCGCGACGCACAAATTAGCTGAGTGCTATCTCTTTTGCACCGCATGCTGGCCCTTTGAGGGCCAACGGAAGAGCTAAAGACTCAGAAATATAAAACACTGATCACTTTGTTTTCATGCTGAATTGAACACCAGTTTCCATGGAAAACGTCTCAGGCAACCGCAATATCTCAAACCGTCCATCTTAATCAGATTTTTTAATTTAAGAAGCTTTTTTCCCGTCTGAGAAGCTCTAGCATCGTTGCACTCTGCATTCTTAACTACACAGCATCATCATTCTGTCAAACGCAAAGACACATCATAACAAATGATTAGCTTCTCATTCATCTTACAGAAAACATTCTGTCTGACCCAGATGTGCAGATTAAAGAAGGCAGCTTCTATGTGACACAGCAGAGCAGGCGACTGGCTCTTTGGGTGGATTCGCACAGCTTTTTTTAACCCGTGTGGTAAAAGACACATTCTGCTAAATTACACGCCAGTCAAACTCACAGCAAAGTCTGTTGACGCCGAAATGGAAAGATAAGTACTTGCTTCTCATTTGAAGAATTGAAGTCAGACATCAAACGACTTTTAAGGGAAATTGTGAATAGCGATGAATCTGCGATCGTCTTTAAAGTCTCCTAGTGGACTATTACTACTGTAATATACTTTAAAATGTAATTTCTGTCTGTGATGAAGCTGAATTTTCTTTACTCCAATCTTCAGTGTCACATGATCCTTCAGAAATGATCCAAAGATAATTATACTTTGATTTTAGACTACATTAAGCAGTATAAGACGTTTTGATAGAAGGGGAAAAAGACGGGCTCGGGCTGGTAATTCTGATAAGCTGTCGGACACGGGCCGGGCTCGGGCCTAAATTTGAGGCCCTTGCAGGGCTGTAGTGCTAACTGAACCTTAAAATAAAGTGTGACCATAAAATCCAGTTCCATACGACAATCTGTCTCGTTAAATACAGTATTTTTATTCACTTGACATGAAAATGAACATCTAAACACAGATATCAACTGGTTTACGGCGACAAAGCTTCATTTCTTCGAATGGCAGCCAAAAATATCTCAAGCTGGTGAAAAATACAGAGCGAGCTAGAATGAAGGATGTGTGTGCAGAGATGCAGAGGTGACCCTCACCTCCTCTCAGCAGCTCGGTGTGAAGGTAGGCCAGTCCTCTCGTCACTGAATGTGCCAGACGACAGCAGCTCACCCAGTCCAGCGTGTGTAGACTCAGGTAGCGACACAGAGAGCCCTACACACAGACACAGTACAGTTAAACTAGCACACACACACACAGAGAGAGAGCCTGAAACTGCTTTTTCCCCCCACACAACTCATCATTGCTTTTACATCAGCATTTCAAATCTCTGCAGAGAAGATATGAAGCTTATGAAGATCTTGAATAATGAATTGGGGCTTCAACAAAGTTGTAATGTAAAGCCGCCTGCAACTAATTACTGCCTCTGGGGTATTTAGGCAACGCAATTAAAAGCATCAACAAACAGTGCTGTACATAACGGAGAATTTCTTTCCCGAACCAAACTACAGAAATAATACTGTGGATTAGATTTAATTAGATCAACAGGAAGCTTTTGTACATAGAGTACATGAAGTGCTGTAAAGAGGCGGATGTAATTATGTGTGTTGTAGAAATATCAATAAATCTCATACTGTGAGCCAGTTCAAAAGGTGGGGCAAATAGTTGCTTATTAGTTAACTGTCACTGTGGCATGCCGAGTTTAACACTGAATTGTAATCTCACTAAGGTCATTGTCCTAAAGGCAAGCTCTGGAAATAATGTGACACAGGACTAAAACTTAAAACATATCATGGCTGATGTGACAATTGTAAATAAAGTGATTTAATTTTGGTTCACTCTTGTTTAAATATTTTATTTGCAACATTTTTTGCACTCGGTTAAGCACTGTAAACATTTATAGATGTGTATGTTGATGAATCCAATCAAATTAGTCTAGAATACAGGCGTTGTTGCATTTTTAATTTCTAAATTAAAAATCATACACAAAACAAATATTTAAACGAAAATAAGTATTATGATATGGTTACAATAAGGTTAAAACTAAATTAACTAATTAAAAATGAAATATTATAAAATAAGTATAAAATAAATTAAACAACATTTTCAATATATATATATATATATATATATAAATTATTCACATATATGGTAATATTGATAAATAAGACAGTATTTTGGTTACAATATAAGTCAAATAGGCCACAAATATTTTTGAAAAATCAACAAAATAAAATAAGTTAAGTTAACTAAAATCAACAATAAATGTTTTTTTAAATTGTAATATTTTAATATAGTATATCATTATAATATAATAGTGTATAATACTATTATTACTATTAATTAGTAATTACTAATTAGATAATTACAATATAAATTAAACAACAGTATTTTTTTATAAAATACATATTTGTAAAAAAAATAAATAAATAAATCAAATCTATACATAATTATATATACATAAATATACACCATACACACACATATGTTGTGTGAACAAAGACTTTTATTTTGGATGCGATTAATCATGGTTAATCATTTCACTAATTATAATATGGTTACAATATAACTAATATCAACATAAATATTTTAATATTTAAAAAAAACATATATTTAAAAAAATAAAAAATTGAGAATAAACAAGTACACTAACAACTGAAAAATGTATTATTTACACATGTTGATAATAGCGAATTGGCTCTGCACCGATAACAAGACATAGATCAAACGTTTTTGACTCGTTATCTATCCAGGATGGGGGGGTGCAAGACAAAACTAACAGACTGCAGGGCGCTCTGGGTAGAGGAATGATTATCCACCTGTAAGTGTACATCAGAGCCATAAAAGCCAGTCGCTTTCCCTCAAGCCCTGCCTGAGTCTCTGTGTTACCATAGCGACAGGGAAAATGATGTTCTCCCTGGACACTGGTCCAGGCATTCCGTCTTTCTAATGACGTGTGACAGACAGAACACTGACTGATACAGACACACACTCTGCTCCAAAACATAGCGCTTTGCTATCTACTGCCCACATAGGCAGCTGTCTTCTAAGGCAGCGTTCTAACTGATATGGAACCCTATAAGGGATGTTTCAGAGCTCCTTTTAAGCACATTCAGGCACAAAAATGGCTCCTCATGTGAAGTGCATGGTAGACTCATAATTGATTTCACTGAAATTTGACCTGCCAAGCAAAATATGTTGCTAAGCAAAGATAGGATAACAATAGAAAGCACATACACATTTATGACAAATTTCAATTAACTTTTCTATTCATGCTTTTCAACCTTGAGCAGCTTTAAATTAGATTTCTTTCTTTCTATCATATTTGTAGATGCACCGTGGACCCAGTTATAACTCTTATATATGTACAAAAGTCTTGATATGAAAGATTTTCATATGCCACTTTTAACTAAAACCAGTAATGATATCCTGTAGAAAATTATGTAATTTTTAGCTGCAAAACAAGCGAAGGATTGGATGGATTATGTTAATTATTAGTTAGCTTGTCTTGCTTATAAAGAAAAAAAAAGTCTTAAATAACTTGAAACACTCAGGTTAGGTAACTCTCGAACGCTTATTAAACAGTGGCTAAACTAAGTATATAATTATAGTTTTAAGTAGATAGAAATATCTTTGGTGTGAAAGTTTGGTATACATATTTATAGCAACTAAACTTATTAAATTGAAACTCAGATATAATCATTTCAAGCACAAAGGGTACAAATCAGCCTAAAATCAGCCTAAAGCAAACCATCAATTCATGTCTAAATAGCAAGCGAACATTCGCCTACAAGGGTTCTTCCTGTACTTTGGCTTCAGGCTATGAGTTCATCATATAATTCACACATCAGAAGTAAAACAGGGCGAGAGCAAACAGAGCGATGTCTCAACAGAGCGCCGTCAGTCTGCAGCCAGACACAATAAAGGTGTGTCTCATTCCTCACTGCCATTCAAAAGGCCCAGGCATGACAAACCTGCGAGTTATAACATGTCAATGTACAGGAAAACATGTGGCAAAGAATGCTAGGCCATTGTTATCGTGCTTGTTGTGTGTGAGTTTTAAAAAAGCTGCGGGGAAATGAGTAAGAATGAATTAAGAAGCCTTTTTATGTGCATGTGGGGTTTGCCTCGTTTTTGCCTCGTTTGCCTCGTTTGCCTCTTGCGATTTTTCACAAGAAACTATTTTAACTCCTTAAACGCAATATATGGCCTAAAATAAGCTTTTTACTTTGTATTGTATTTTGCAATTGTATTTACAGTAGGCTTAAAAATTAATAACAATTACCACAAATGAACAAAACGTGTAAATATCATAAACTTTTGTTGGTCACACAGCTTATTTTCCACAACAATCCAAAAGCCAATGGAAAAATCCTATTGGGTTTTTGTTAAGGGATGCCAACTTCCAGATTGGCCTCCAAAACTCATCCCCGCAGCACGTCATTTCAGCACATTTAGAGCTGCACAGGCCTGCAGGTGGTTAGCGAACACAACAGAGAAATTTGTGCTGAAATACAAAAGTGGCGCAGCTGTTTCACAGTATTTACAACAGACTGAAAAACGCTTTCTCTGACTGCAGAATAAGTGAATGAAAACAATAGGAGCCAGTCAGACAGAAAGAGAAAGACGAACAGGCACAACTAAAACACAAAGCTACAAAGCTGATATCCAAGTTAACCTTCTCCTGCTGCCTGCTGGGAAATCCATCTGAATCATGGATAAAAATACCTGACCAGATAGCGGCAGGACATTCGATTCCACTCCAGACTTTGACAGAAATAGTCAGGAGAAACGGATCCAACAAAAAGACGAGGAATAAAGGACAGATGAAGGTAAAATGTGGAGGCACCAGAGCTGTGTCATATACAACTGTAAGGAAGAGAGAAAAGAGGGCTTGTACCAGATCAATACTTACATGAGGGTAGTACTCCATAACCAGCAGGTACTCCATCCGCCCATCTGTCGTGAGACGCTCATCGCCAACAATAAAACGAGCAATGTTCTCATGCTCCAGAAGAGGGATTCGGTAGATGGAGCGCTCATTCACAAAGTTCTGCCGGTTGGCATAGGTAAAAACCTTTACGGCGACTAGGCGTTCATCCAGTGATCCTTTGTAGACGGAACCGTAGCGCCCTCGACCAATCAACTGCATGAAAATTATTCAGGTGTGAATTGTAGCAGGTGTTACGTGATAAACAAATACAGATGGTTCAAGTTCATTGCAATACAATTCAAAACCAAAATATGATAATGTGCACATATTTGTTGAACTCACTTCCAGGAGCTTTAAACTGTCTAAATCCAGAGACGGTTCTGACGGTGCGGCCTCTATCATGTCCATATTGTGCAGACCCTGTTTACACTCGCCTGTAACAAACACAGTATGCACACAGCGCATCACAACACTGAACCAATGTGACCTGAACTTCGTTTGTAAATCGCCAATCAGTCTTTCATCTCACCCATCATCATGCGATAGCCGAAGAACAGCGCCACAATCAAAACCGCTACTATAGAGACGGACGCGAGGGCGATGAAGATAGCCTCATCTCTGTGTAAAGGCTGCTGCTCTTCTGGAGAAAGAGGGAAGAGAGGAGAAAGAGAGGCATGTTAGACATTAAATTCATTACTTGCATTTAAGCTCACTTAAAACTTTAGCATTTGCGTATTGCCACAAAATGAATTAATAACAAACCAAAATCAGAAATGCAGTTATAATAAAAGTTAGTGTTTAAATGCAGAAATGTTATTACAATTTAAAATAACTCTTGTCCATTTCAATAAATTTAAAGTCACATTTTTCCTCTAATAGAAAAGCTGAATCTACAAAGTTCTGTCAAAAAAATTAAATCACATCCAAAATTAAAGTTTGTGTTTACATTAGATATGTATGTGTACGGTGTATATTTATAAACATACAGTATATATTTTGGAAAATATTTCAAATAATACATTTAGAAATTCACATATTTTATATTACATAAAATATATATTTAATATATGTATATAAAAAAAGAAAAAAATTCTTAAATATACACCTGCATGTATATATACATAATAAATATAAACAGTACACATGCATATATTATGTAAACAAAGCTTTCATTTTAGGTGTGATTTATCATTTGACAGCTTTTTTTTTTTTTAAACGAATAACTAAAAATATTGACTAAAATTTTTTTTTCAGTATTGTATAGTTTGTATAAAATGGCTCCACACTTATTATGATAGCTAAAGGGACAGAAGTCCCGCCTTGCAGTTTAAAGAGCCAATCATCTCTTTAAAAAAACAGATATATAAACATTTCTGGACAAGAACAATAATACATTTGTTTTTACATGATTTGAGCTAAATAATCAGCATTATTTATATCACTTGCTGACGAAAATTAAGTAATTAAAATACCATTTTGATAAACAGTCCGTTTATAGGAATTGAGTAAGGGACCAAGCAGAAAATATTTTTGTATAAAATTAAGCTTTACATACATTAATTCACAAATACGATGCGACTTGTTTCCATCCAAATGTGTCCACCAGTTTCTGTTTTAATCTAACGGTCCACCCACCAACAGAAATCCTACTAACTAGCTGAAAAAACAGCATCACAGTTGGAAAAGTAAAGTCAGCATCATCTATCAAAATGATTGAAAACGTTCCGGTCTGTCATGTACGTGAGCCATACAGCCTCCAAAATCCAATTAAACCTAGCGCTAGCTTTCTTTAGCTTTTGATTCTTTTCACTTTCTCCATTTTCTCAGTCTGCTTCAGACACAGACATGTCCTTGCATACAAGAGCGAGAGCTTCGAGGCAAGAAAGCCGCTCTCACACAAAAAGAGCTAAAGAGAGAGAAAGATGAGTGGGAATGATAAAACCACAGCTATGGTCTTCAGTTTCGAGAGGAAGAAAACAAACACTTAAAACGGCAGGACAGTGCTTCAAAATCAAACCCACTCACACAACTGCTATGAGACCATGGTTAAATACGAAAGCGAGCATAAATTGCTGTGCACACTACCATATTTAAATGAATTTGTGACTTGATGCATGCAGGAAATGTGGAATTTATCTGCGTTTAAACAACATGGATGCAAATCTACGCCCGTATTTTTTGAGCTGGACCCTCCCAGGTGCACTGCACCAAGGCTTGCAGTCTTACACTAGCACACAGCTCAAGAAGGTTTGAGTTTCTCAAGACAGATCAATAAATATGAGATTTAATCCACAGCAGTGCGTCAGACTGCATGCTGGCGTTCGCTTCTGGAAACTAATCGTACACAGCCACGCTCATTTAACGCTCAGAGGAGAAACACAGGCATTTATAGATATCGACAGAAAAAAAACACACTCTCATTCTCACATATACATAGACACTGTTTACATGTCTTGGAGCCGGCGGCATTTAGCTAGGAGGCAGAATGTCTGAGTGTCCCTCCCTCTTTCCAGACTCCACGAACAATCCTGTTATACTTCCTGTATCCGGCTCCCTGTCCATTACGAGAGCGCTCCCTCCTTTCTCACGTCTCCATATTTCATATTCTATGCATGTATGAATCATCAGAGAATCGCATTTTTTTAATAATCATTCATTAGCCTATCGCAATATATGCCAAAAAGTATATCTATGTCTCATAACCAAGCACGACTATGATGCACAAAACATAAAATAATCTTCTCTGTATATAATGGCTTTTAACACACTGATTAACTCCCTCCCATGACTCCATAGGAGTTCAAATTTCTTTAGTCATGTTATGTCCTTCGTGGAGACACATGGAATAATGTTTGTCAGATCAAGAGCCGATCTTTTGTCCTTCGCGTTCTTTTAAAGCGTGCATCAGGACAGATGCAGTTTCCCTAGGTAACCAGAACTCTTCTGCGAAATCAACATCACCCACTCATAATGCCTGGCAATCGTGCGCAGTCACTACCTGCATGCAATAAAAGTCAGTCTTGCCTAAATTTTTATCTATTGTGTATTTGTAAAGTAAAGACACTGTGCTGAGAGGCTTTTAAAGTTAAAGGTTACTGCGCACACAAAGAAAAAGCAGCAACTAAGCCTTATTAAATCACAATTTTAAATATATTTAAAATGTTGATGCAATTTGAAAAATGGACGAAGGTTAGTAAATTATGACAATTTTCCTTTTTTTGTTAAGCTACTTCTTTAATGGTTTACTCTCACAGCACTACATACTGTATAGTCCATAAAGATCGGTTTGTGCAAGGAGCAAAACTCCTCCATTAAAATTCATAAGGAAGAGGGGCATAGGCTGTACTTTAAATCAAGACTAATCTGTGCGAGACACCTGCAAAGCTGATTTTAAAAGCATAAGTGATAAATCTTCTTCCCCCTGAGGAAGATGCGTCTGATGTTACGATTATGGGTACCACGCAGGGTCTTTCCAACAGACAGGCAGTCACATCTTGGCTACGCAGCCCATCCATAATACAAAGCCTGTGTGTGAGAGAATTTCAAAGACCGCCGGCTCAGAGACACCAGGGAGACTCTAATGGGAGTCATTCATGAGCGGGCAGACTTTCATGCTGCCATTACCACAACAGGACTTAACATCACTACCTGAATCCCCCCACCAACGAGGACAACAAAAGCCACTCGATGGGAATTCTCTGGCCTACATTCAGCTTTCAGAGTCGGATGGCGAGGAAGAGAGTAAGGGAGCCTGACAAAATACATCAGCATATGCCAGACAAATACAACACGACTGCAGTCTGTATTTAACCACTATTAACTTCAGATCCAAGGCATAGCTATAGGTCAGAATAATATGGCGACTTTAATTGAACCACACACCCCAAAAATCACCTAGCTGCAACCCAGAAAGCCAAAGCAATTGCACATTAACAGATTGTATAACGGTTCAACTCTGTTAAAAGTCTCTTCAAATGAATAAAAATTCCACAATGACTTGAAACCAGAACAATCCCAATCTAATAAAACATGTTTAATAGATAAAGGCATTCAGCAAAAAAGACATGCTGGAGGATCTTCCCCTATTCTTAAAAACGTGTGAGTCATCCTAGTATGACCAATTCTACATGGTTATATATATATATATATATAATATGGTCCCAATGGTTATAGATATAAATTTGGGACTAATTTCATGGAATTCATTTTTTGTATAGTCTATAGATCCCACACTTTTTAACACTGATATATAAAAAATGATCAATTGTTATAAGGGCTGCATGATTAATCAAAATAAAACGGTGCAATTGTCAAATCACTACAATTTAAATACATTTATACCACCGTCTGCTCAATGCTTGATTCTGATTGCTTGATGAATGCTATTTTCAGGAAATGCTGAAGTAGTTCTAGGTCTTTCAACCGTATTACATTTCCTCATCAGTACACCAAATTATTTCAGTTATTTCAAAAGTCCCTAACAAATGTGACCCTTGACAACAAAACCAGTCATAAGTATTAATTTTCCAAAGTTAAGACTGATACATGATCTGAAAGCTGAATAAATAAGCTTCCCATTGATGTATGATTTTAATGGATAGGGTAATATTTGACCAAGATACAACTATATGAACATCTGAGGCTACAGAAAAATCTAAATGCTGAGAAAATCACCTTTAAAGTTGTCCAAATGAAGATTATTAATGAATATTACTAATTAAAAATTAAGTTTTAATATATTTTCGTTAAGAAATTGACTAAATACCATTATTTTTATTTATTATTATTATTATTATTATATTTATTTATTTAATTACTTT
>JAUMHR010000056.1:6468733-6483609 GCA_032361145.1 Enteromius fasciolatus
TTTTGTTGGTCATTATGGATTACATTATGCTAGCATAACACAGCAACCACAATCCTGGGTTTGAGGAAGAGAGAGAGTTTATTTGACTACGCTGCAGGAGGATCTGCCTCACCTGGACTGAAGACACGTGAGAAACGAAGGATAAATGGAGCGCGGTTCACACACATTTTGACCAACAGATTTAAATGACCTTTGCAGTCATTGAAAAATGCTGTATTCACTATAGAAATGTATGAAAAAGATCTTATTCATTTCTGTGTATATTCATATATTTCTTTGTATATAAGCGCATATGTGTGTATATGCATGCATACATGGATGTGTGTATTTTATATATGATTATATATGTAAAAATTGTACTGTGTCTTATGGTATGACATACTAAAAATAGAAAACAAACACTTAACATACAAATAACACTTTGTAACACTTTCTTAGAGTTACAGCATGAGAGAGGTTTACAGTATCTTCAATACGTTATTAATTTATTTTTTATTTTTACTGTCACACCTTAGGACACATTGATTGATAAGTCAACTACCCATATACATATATATGTGACCCTGGACCACAAAACCAGTCTTAAGTCGCTGGGGTTTAATTGTAGTAATATCCAAAAATACATTGCATGGGTCAAAAGTATTATTTATTTATTTTTTTTGCCAAAAATCATTAGGAAATGAAGTAAAGATCATGTTCCATGAAGATTTTTTGTAAAATTCCTACTGTTAACATATCAAAATGTCATTTGTGGTTAGTAAAATGCATTGATAAGATATTAATTTGGACAACTTTAGAGGTGATTTGCTCACTATTTAGATTTTTTGGCACCCTCCGATTCCAGATTTTCAAATAGAGGTATCTTAACAAACCATGTATCAATAGAAACCTTATTTATTGAGCTTTCATATGATGTATTCATCTCAGTTTTGTAAAACTTTACCTTATGACTGGTTTTCTGGTCCAGGGTCACATGTAAGTATAACTAGAAATGTACGTCAACAACCCATGTATATATAGAACTAGAAATGTATATTTAAAAAAAAGATTTTAATTCCATGATTTTTCCAGCCCTAAAAGTTAAAGTAAAGTAAAATCTTCTGATATTGTCAGGACATCTTAATAAAGGTTTAAGTGAGGAAACGGTTTCAGTTTTTCACAGAGAGCTTATTTGAGACAAGATAACAGATGTACAGAAATATCAAGAACTCTTTAACTGTCATTAGTCTCAGAATCTCAGGAAGACTGGTCGTGGTTTTAAAAAGTCAACAGCAAAAGTGGTCTTTGTATAAATTTGAATGTCATTTTAAAAGAGTTTAATTGAATCATTAAAATAATAACACAACCATGTTTCTGATAGCCACATAAGCCCTATTTTTCAGCCTAAACTTGGTGTGTAAATAAAAAAATGTGTCAACACAGGACAAAAAAAAACATCAGATCATGGGGGTGAGATCATGGGGTCTGAAATTAAAACCTGTTTGTGATTTCGATCAGAAGACATGTCTGTTGAGTGTCTAGACATCTGTAGACTGATGTGCAAGGCGAGCACGGGCTCAGGTTTCCCTTAGCAGATTGTGCGTCTGTGACCGTGAACCCTGTGACCCCAGACCTCTGTGACCCCTGTCACGAAGAAGCACATCTGGGGTCCCTGGTGGGGAGAGTGCTGACACGGCCATGAATCAGACACAGTCAGCCCAGCATCTCCGTAACAGTTCCATCAATTACAGCACCCGCCACCTTCCTCCGGCCCAATCAGTGTGACATAAAGAGAACAGCTCCTTCTGTTCAGCCCACACGTCTCCTCTTTATGTGTGCTTTCCACATCCTCCTCGGCCAGAAACCTGATCAAAACCACTTCTAGCTACACAAACTCTATTTACACATTACTGTGCACTTAAATGTGCCTGAATACGAATCAAAAACTCAAAACAAGTGTTCTCAGCGTGGCTATAGCACGTTTCTCTGTCAGGACAAATACTGTCATATCTTGCTGAGCAAAAGCTACACTGTCAACATGTTTATACTGTAGCTACATTTTACCTGAATAAAAAAATGTGACAGGGAGGAAACAGAAATAGCAGGACTCAATAGGGTGACACTGTAGGAATGAAAAAGAGCCAACTGCAATTTTAATGGAGACTTTAAATAGAGACCACTGTGAGATTTTCTGCTTTATTGAACCAAATAATGTACACAACAATTTTGATAAATTTTATTTATTTTTTATGGAATAAATACTTCGCAGAATGCCAAAATGGTTTTAACACTCAATTATCTTGAGCAGCAAATCAGCATGTTAAAATGATTTCTGAAGGATCATGTGACGCTGAAGGCTGGAGTAATGATACTGAAAATTTAGCCTTACCATCAAATACATAAATTATATATTTAAAAACAAAACAGATATTTTAAATTGCAATAATATTTTACAATGTTATTGTTGAACTAGAGCCCGACCGATAAAGGATTTTGAAGGCCGATACCGATACAAATATTTTTTGGTTTTAAAATCATGTATTCCTATATATCGGCCGATATTTTTATTGTTTTTTAATTTCAGAAATGCTCAACAAAACATTAACAGATTTTACTAACATTAGTTATTTGTAGTCATTTATGAGTTTTAACTAGCATAATATGATAATGCATTTTAAAAAGAAACTTCACAACAGAACAGAGAAACATTAAAATATATTAAATTTATAAAAATAGAAACTTTAAATATGAAACTTTAACAATAACACAATAACAACAACAACCAAATCAAAGCTACCAGTTATTGTGTTTCGTCCGTTTTTATTCAATTTTTGAAATATTAATTTATCGGCCATTATAAATGCCTAATATCGGCCGATAATATCGGCCTGTCGATAAATCGGTCGGGTTCTATGTTGAACCAAACAGTTTTTGGTCCCCACTGACTTCCATAGTAGGGAAATAAAGTAAATGGGTACATCAACATACCAGCATTCTTCAAAATATCACCTTTTATGTTCAACATAAGACACTATTACAGGTTTGAAATGACATAAGGGTGTGTAAATGATAACATGTTTGCCTTAAAAGGGACTTTGATGACTCATTTTTAATGTTACAGAAATGTGTGATAATATGACTACTAAGTTTTTTTTAATCATCACAATAATGCAAGAATGCAGGTTAAGGATGTAGGACAGCACACTTGCTCAAGCATTTACATCTATATTTCTAGTTTCTAATCTTCACAAGCATCTCAAGTGATCGAAATCCAGAACACTTTATCTCCTTAATTTTCCATCATGCAGAGAAGTTCAATGCTAATTCCCTTTATTTGTTAGTCCCAGGGGCAGACATTCAATACATGATCCTCTGCTCAAAAAACAACTGCTCAAAGTCACACGGAACGAATCCAGCAGCAACCTGAGGTGATGGCTGGCAGATCCTCTGCCCCGTCACTACAGGCACTTGGCCATCTCGTCTCACCTCCGCACAGTCTGTGTGCCGCCCACGTGTCCGTGCACACTCACAGTTCAAACACACTCAAACAAACACTGATGAAGAATACATTCATATGCAGCTCTATTGAACACAAACATGCACTAATGACCCACGTGAAGCAGTAAAAGCTCTGAAATTGGGATTTCTAATTGGATGAGCCATGAAAGGCTCTGATTTTAATCACACTTGACGGGATTGTTCACCCCAAAAATAAAAATTCTATCTTTATTTACTCAATCTCATGCCATTCTAATCTGTGCTTTTTTCAATTTTATGTTCTCATTTTAATGTCAGTTTAAACGTCATACAATTTTCATGTGTTTTTTCAGTTTGAAAGTTTGTGTCAGTTGATTTTAGTTTAAAATTACAGTTTTAGTAATTTAAGTGCACTCATATTTCAAATGTATTTTTATTTTAAATAAAAGAAGCTTTTGCTTTAGTCAACTATAATAAAATTTTCAAATTATAGCAAAGGACTATTCAGTCACTGTCGATCAAAACAGCTTGGCACTTTGTCACTGGTTGTGACTGGTTAGGACAAAAAGATTTGTTTATTTGTCTTTTTTATTTCTCCTTTTTAGTTTATGACTGAAGTGTAACAGATTTTACTGACTGTTTAATTCTCATTACAGCGTCGTCATGGCAGCGTAGCCCCACCCACCATGAAATCCCATTCTGCAGGAGCGTATTAAAATAAATCATGGCCTGATATCCTGCCTGTTTTGTGCAATGCAGCATTTTTGCATTTAGAGTGAACAAAATAATTATGTGTTGCTGGGAACTTACCACATAATTTCTGGGAAAGACGTGGTAAGGCTAACAACGCGCCTTAAACTGTGGAAAAATCATTTCAAAACACAGTGTCTTGTGGTGTTATGCTACAAACTAATATACAACACAGGGCAGCTGCTTTGTTTTATTTTATTATTATTATTTTTTTTTAATCAAGAACAATGAGAAAGGAAAAGAAAATCAAGAACTACAGCAGCCTAGAAAGCTTGTCTGAAAGGACAAGATTTAAGCAGCGGTTATACATGTCACTGTGAAGAACAGCAGAGAGGAGGATAAAGAGTAAACGCACTAAGTTATGGCCGGGGGGGAAGAGGTGTGAAAGGAGGGAGAGAAGAGAGGTAGAGGTGTGTATGTGTGTGTTGTGTGTGTCTGGGAGATCATTCCCCCTCTGCAATTAAAACAGCTGCCAAGGTTAATCTATGCCTGATCGATCAGAGGCTTCTCACACTCCGTTCACAGTCTTCAGCTGGGAGATCACACCGTCCATCTCAATGAAGCTTGCGGTAAATGTGTGTGTGTGACTCTGAAAGCAGAGGAGCATTTTAAAATATCAGTGAAGTACAATGCCAGAGACTAGCAGATGTGTGCTGCTGCTTCTTCTGTTGACAACAACAGCCCTGTTCCAATCCCAGTCTGAATAAAATTCAATGGAAGCTTGCTAACTTTTTTTTCTGAATAGAATTTATTCACGGCATATGGGGGGTTGGGGGTTTGATGTAAATAAATGATGTAAATGATACAATCTGCAAGAAAATATCTAACATCCAGCAAAATAAAATCTATTTACAAATACTAAAACTAAAAATTGAATTGCTCTTTCAGATTTGCGTTTGAGGAATTTTGTATTTCATTTTTTCTTTTTAATTCTTCACTCAGCAAAGAAACGGCTGGGTTCAAATATTAATTTTGACATGGCTTATAGTAAATTATGCTATAATTAAGAAATTGCTTTAGCAATTTGTATTGATGTTTATTAACATGAATAGAATGACAGTAATAATAATAATAATAGAAATAACAATAGAAAAATGAAACGTAAGTAGAATGACTGAATGAAATGAAAGAATGAAAGAGATAACGATAGATCGATAGATGCAGATGCTTCATATTTCAGAGTATAAATAAAAATAATAATAAATAAATAAATAAGCAAAATAATAATAATACAATTAAATAAAATAAATACAATTAAGTAAATTGTTTAATTTATTTTAAATAAAAATTAATAAAAAACACATACATAGCTCAGCAAACAGTAGGTTGGGAATCTACTATTTAAAAAACAACAACAACAACAACAACAACATGATGCAAAAACCAACCTAACCAAAAGATTTAAAAATATTCTCAGTACAAGCTTTTAAACTAATAAGAATGCATGTAATCTTTGTAAAATCGTCCTGCGTGAAAGCCTGTCTGTAAAACACATACTGCATGTCAAACATAAAAGCTAAAACAGTTCATCCGTGTGACCCACAGAGATAGTCAAGAGTGTATTGTGTTGATGTCAGAACAGCTGTGCTCTGCCACAGCCTCGCTGCTCATCACAGGCAGCAGGTGTGTGCACATGACCTCACAAACGCACGCACAGAAACAAACGCTAACAATGTGCCTGTGATGCAGCAGAGCAGCATGTTTGATAGTGTAAACTGTGAGCATCATCCAAGTCTGTGTGTTTGCAGAACGAGTGTTTTTCCACCTTCTGCTCTTGTTAGAGAAATAAAAGAAACCGTGCCACGCTAATCTTCCTAAACTGTCGCTTGCTCTGCAGATTTCACAGGTTGGAAAGCATGCTGCATTGAAAAGAGATTCCCCTCTTGGAAAGCGTCACCTACGCGCACAATTACCATCATTCCCAGGAATATGTTCGCGTGGAGGACATCTTTATGTCTGCTACTCTACAGGATTAAAAGTGAAGCAATTGCCCCTGTCACAGCCTTTGGTTCTGGTATGACATCCTCCTTCAGTTGAAATCCTGTTTTTGTTGTGCTGCTGTTTTTTAAGAGCTGCCATAAATGAAAAAAATCAAAACATTGAGTCACACAATAGCTCTCCAATGTAGGAGAGTGGAGTGAGGGAACATGTCCAACTGTGCACTTCACTTATCTATAATAAAACCCATGCGTTTTCGGAATAACACATCCGGTGCCGGGAACTGTGTGGTGAAGGGGTGAAAATATTGGGAAATGGATTGTATAACAAGTGAGGACGTCAGCTGCCTTACACTCAACGAGGAACACATCGGTGATAGCGGTGAATCCAAGTGTTCGTGCATTATGCACAAGACTGCGGACTTTATTCACATGTGCTGCAGACTGCTGATAATGTCAGTCTGGTGTCTCTCGCTCGGAGCAGACAGCTGTGGTTGGGCGGGGTGTGGATGTAGAGCATGGCCTCGCTTTGCACCCTGCTGCTATACAGTGCAAGACAAAAAAAACAAGGTCTGACCAGCTCTGTGGTGGAGGTGAGGGGACAAATGGACCGGTGCCGTCTGAGGATACAGGAGACATGTGCACGGGCATTCTGCCGGTAACTCTCAAAAGCAGAAAGACGATTGGCCGACACCAAGTTCTCAAACTCTGTGGCCTCTACATGCAGGCATGGCGCCAAACATGGGGCTCTCTCCCCTGAATTAATACATTCAACCTCTCATCTTGTCTTTAGAAACAGATTAATTTGAATGTTTTTGTGCAAAGTTGATTTCCAGGGTCAAGCCTTCAAAGTTTAAACATGCATGCATTAGCGCCGGCTTTGAGAAACGTAAAACCTTTTATTTTTCCATTATTCCCCAAATCAAAACGCGCTTCTCAAGGCTCTCCGCTTGAGAAGTCGTGCTAGGGGAGAAAGAGAAAAAGAGACGAACGGCAAAAAAAGTGCACTGAAAAGAGGTGTGAGAAGCAAAGCAGCATGCAAATAACTCACTCTTACAAAGTCTGACAGCCATTGATTTTTTTTTTGTATTTCACTCTATTTTTCGCTGTATTGTTTGATTGCGTTTGTGGTGACTCATTTCTATCCTTTTAGCAGGGCCATCCGGCACTTTCTTTAGATACACTCTCAAAGGCAACACAAAAGAAGAAAAAGAACTGAGAGGGTGAGAATGAGAATGAGAGGGCACAAAGAAAGAGGTAAAGCCGGGGTTTTGTCCTGAGGTACGGCATTAGACAGCTCTAGGAGAGTGAGGATGGGAAATGAAAGGTTGTATGGGTTAGTTGAAAGCGCGAGTTCATCTGAGCTGGACTTGGGATCACAATGTTCATGTGACGAACTTGGAAGACAAAGTTTGGATTTCAATTTTTTGGTTCAACTCCTGAATTTAGAAGGTAGTTTGCTGGTTTAGGCTAGTGAACTGGTCTCCCAGTTTTGGCCAAGCTGGAGTTCAATAAGTTTGCCACAAGGTCTCTCAGTATGACCAACTGACAAATGTCAAAAAACCACGGTAGAACAAGCAATATGACCACTGAAAACTAACCACATTGTTGTCCACCCTTCTGTAAACACCTCTAAATTAATCAAAAATGACCAACGGAAAGTCAAGTGAAGAACAGTAAATCATTAGGGCCCTATAAAATCCCCCCAAATTCTGGAATCTAAATTTTTTTTTCTGTGAAATTTACATTTATTTCTGGTAAATATTGTCACGGAAGGAGCTTATGACTCGGAGAGGCTTTTATTGAACAAAAAAAAAAAAAAAGTGTCTAAAATAAAGAAGGGAATTGGTGTCCTCGTCGTGCTGCAGGGGTAGTGAAGGTCAGGCAGTGTTCGAGGGGGAAGGGTCCAGGTAAGGGGCGGAGATCTAAGATCCGGGGGGCACGAGAGGCTGCGGCTTCATCCTACTTGGCCCTTCCAAGGAAAATTTCAACGGCCTGACAGCCATCTCACAGGTGCGGTTCTCGGCCGGACCTTGGGTTCAGCGTCTCGCATCTTTGGCGGTCTGGAGTGGTCACCCACTCCTGACGGGAGCCTGGTGAAAGGTGGCGAATAAGGGACGGGGTAGGGGGGATGATAGCTAGGGGAGGCAGCTGACACCTCACAATATATTAAAAAAAGTTATATATGAATTTATTATTAATATTATAACTAGTTAATATATTTCATGTATATTTAAATATATGTCAGTTTCTTCCACCTAAACCAAACTTTTATTTTGACAGGTTGCTGTGAAGACCTGTTTCTGTTTGTATATATGATATGACAAAATATTTTCTTAAAAAAAGCAATAAAGACAGAGTCAAGTCTTGAGACAGCAGAGTCTGAAAACACAGCGGGTATATTTGCGATTTAGTCCAGATCATGCTTTCATTTACGTATGCTGACCTAATGTACTTTTATATATCCATCCAAAAAATCTGCGACATTCTGTGTCATTCCAGTGATTCCTTCTACGTTTAGGCCTTACATTGTACTCTAACAAATGATTAGACACAAACCATTTGGACATTTTTGGACAAGTTCACAGCTCCGTTAGCATACTAACACTCAAACCAGATACTAGATCCCTAAACAACTCCGATATAGGCTAAACATGCACATTTTATAAACAAAATAATGACAACTGGCAACCTGCAGAGTTTCCCTTTGACTTAAGAATCATGGGATATGTTGAAAAAGGCCAGCGGTCAGATGTTGAAAACAGACCAGGTGCTAATTCTAAAAACTTAACGCATAGACACTTACAGACATACTTGTTTAAAAAAAAAAAATGCTTGGGAAAATAAAAGAGAGCTACTTCACAACAGTTGTGTGGGCATTCATTTTTAAAAGCAGTGACCTCATGGACGAGAGGATGCTGACCTTCAATCGACTACATACAAGTCAATACCACTATTAGACGAGTTTTCTATTATCGAGTTTTCTTATCCAGCATTCCAGAGCACAGTCGATATAGTAGTTAGCAGAAGAGAACAAAACAGAGTCCAATCCACACAGTGTGATTTATACAACTAGTTAAACCAGAATAGCACTCGCTCCAATAATGCACCATGCTTTTTATTTGCAGACACAGTTGCACGCATTAAACACAGTTAGCGTTAATGTGTAAAATCACAGTCACCCACACATAGCTACTCTAATGTCAGTAATTGAGTATGTTACTGTCGGTCATTCCAGTGCAAGTTATTTATAGCAAGCTTTTTCCTTTTCAGTGCTAATACTACCATAATTAAACTGGCACTCACAGTGAGCTAATATGACAATTATCATCTTTAAGAATCCTTCAGTACATTATAGATTTGACATAAACACTGTAATCTAATGATTTGACCTAAAACATACTCAAACAAGAATGTTACAGAGATCAGCATGATTTGTTGTGAGACTGATGACAACGGATCCTGCAAGACCAGTTCTACTCCGTCGCAGAAATTTAATACGGGCGTTGACTGCCAGACGCAGACATGGAGGTTTCAGATGTGACCTAGAGATGTAGCAGGGCTCTGTTTAGTGATTGTAGGACTTACGGGTGGTGCTGGTAGGACTGGGCACCCAGTTTTCTGTGAAGTTGACGTTGCACATGTTGGTGCTGCAGCAGCAGAATCTGTAGGTGCCATTCTGGATCTGCGATGGCGTGGTAGTAACCACGCAACGGTCGTCATGGCAGTCCTGCTGGTCGCCAATGTACGTCCAACAGCCTGCAAAGAATGGATGCAGATGGTTGAGTGAACGAGACACAAAGTCTGTAAGAATGTGTGGGGATGAAAAACATTTGTGTGTGTGTGTGCACGTTATAAGATATGCATTTCTGTGAAAAAGTCATCATATCACATCAGATATAAATGTATGCAATGTAATTGCCATGTAAAACAATTAACATCAACTTTAATGAATGAATGAAATGATGAATAATAATTTGTGTCCCTGGACCTCAAATTCTTTGTTCTTACAAAACAGTACGCTGCAACAAACTTTTAAACATATTTCTGGTTGCACTGTCTCTTTAAGAAAAACAATGGATGGTCCTCATAAGTATATATGCGTGTTTGAGTTCATCCTGACCTTGTTTGACCAGGCGGATCTCTCCTTCATGTGTTTTCTCCCACAGACCGTAGCAGCGGCTGCTCTTGCTGCACAGGATGGTGTTATTTTCTCTGGTGATGTGCCAGTCAGCAGCCACACTCTGCTCATCGCCCTGCTGGTGCTGGTCATTAAAAGCACACTCCCGCTCTCTCTCTTCACTCTGAGCAGCTGCCGAGACACAAAATGAGAAAAAGAGATGAGATTATTAACAGAACACACAACATCCATCAGGAACACTTCCTCTGGGTCTATATGCACACTACGGAAAAGCAAAGTGATTATTTCTTATTGCCGATCCTTCAAGACAAGTCAGGCCACATGGCAGCCATCTTGGAAACCCCATGTGTCTATTATCTATGTAGATAGCTATTTAAAGTGACTATGAAAAGCTTCATAATTGGTCAAAAAAGGCAAAATTGGATGTATAGGACTTGAAGCATGTTCATTTGCCAAAAATGAAAAATAAAATAAACAAGATTAAGTCAAATTCCTGCCCAACATTTTGATTTTTTTATAAATCAATAACGGGAAAGATCAAACTCTCCAAACCTGTGGACTAAGATTACATGTGAAAAACATATTTTAACGCCACCGATAAACAATACTGAAGACGTTTGTGCAGATCAGTTTAGAGATGCACCAAACTTTTGGCTTCCAAAAATGATCAGCTGAAAGAGTAAAACAGCCGAAACTAAGCTGAAATTATTAATGTTGATATTTCATATTTATAAATATCTATTTATTCACTTTTAACAAAAGTGTGGTTATTTTACTGGCTTGTATTTTTTAATTTAAATTAAATAAATTAACTTTATTAAATTAAGTCCTGCTAAATTATTTTATACTATTTAATAAAATAAGAAATAATTAAGCATTTTTTGTTTTAGGTTTCTGGCCAAGCGCTTGAAGATGTTTTGGTTTCTACCAAAAAATTTTTTTGCAATGCATCCCTAGTTGAAACCCTTAACCCTAAATCAAAAAATATATATATATTTTTATTTGTTGCACATTTGTACAAAACATGTTGTTAAACTCCGCCATAAGTTAGCATGCTACAAAGTTTGTTTTTTGTTCATTTTTTTAATAATTTGTTATTGTCTTTGCCTTCTTAAGACCTGTCAAAAATTAGAAATTATGAAATTAATTATGAAATTATTGATTATTAATTATGAAATAATTATTAGAAATTATGAAATTAATCTGAAATATTTTATTATTTTTTTAACAGCCATACAATATACTAAGCATATGATTTTAAGATACATACATACATAATATTAAGCAATGAAAATACAAAAGTTTTTGTGAAAAAAAAAAAAAATATATATATATATATATATATTTATTTTCAGCCATAACATAATAATCACAATCTCTACAATTACTCTGCAAGTGGGTTGTCTCTTCATACACTCCCAAAACAAAGAACTTCAAAAGAAAACTCCATATCACACTTCAAACACATCCCCTGCCAACTGAATCATCAAGTACAGTATGTAATGTTCCGGTAAACCTCCAGCTCAGTACACTCATATTTAACACAGATTTCCTCCTACAATCAATGCAGAAATTTGTGCGCCTACCTGACTCTTTTCAGTCCTAAAAAATGATTTCCTGCCTGGAGGAAGTTGAAGAGTTCATTCAGTGAGCAGGATAATCAGGTTGAATGTGGGCGCGTAAATCTGATCGATAGCTAAACCTTGATTAATTGGATGCAATAGGAAGGGTGGTAGGATTTGAAACGGTCCGATGGCTTTATGCTTTAAGCAAAACAACAGAACACCTGGGGCCTCCACGGCACCTGCTGCTCCTCCATCCAAAAACGTACACACTCGCTTACGTGTACACAGCGTGCACCACCCAAAAAACTTAATTACAAAGCTTGCCGTAAGTCACTGTCATGACAACAAGGGATAGGAGGGGGGGCAACCCTGAGCGTACGTGCAGAAAACTAACCTTTTGAGCGCTGCCGTGTATTTAGAGAACACAAAACCGTGATGACAGATAAGGGCCCAATCCAACGGGACTGCCCTCATTTCCATGAGCAGAGCCAGCGGGGCTGAATTCTGCTGTCGGCTGATCGCAATCTCCGCCGCAGCTGGCCCGTGCTCACCCCAACTGTATCCAATGAATTAATCCTCTCTCTCCAACCCGCACTGTCATGCAAATCGTCAGGCCAGTGTCTGAGTTACCGAGAGGGAAAAATCATAATGCCACTCGTTTAACAGGCTTGGTGAAGTCACGGATCAGGGCTATTGTATTTGCAGCGTTCAGACAACTGTGCTGGGAGGGGGAAACCCCCCCCCGGTAGCATCATTGCCGGTATCCGCGTCCCCTCCGAGTCCAGCGAGACAGAATTGCTGCTGTATGTCCCTGGGGGAGGCCTTTGTCTGCTCCTCTACAGGAGCGAAGCCTGAAACGGCTGCACCGGTTTGTATCCCGCCGCACACACACACCAGCAAGTGGCAGAGCGAGCATGTATGAATGTATCTTCAGCGGATGCCTGGCGCTGCAGGACTCCTCATTATACCGACCAAGCCTTAATCTAAAACAGGGCTGCTCGACCCGAGGCAGAGGTGCAAAACGGTCCCTCAGCGGTTAGGGAGAAAAAAAATTGCTTCAGTTTGTGAGCCCCTCTTCCGAGACAAAACACAGAGCTCCACTGGGGGCCGTAAAGGTTCGGAGATGCCTCCCAATTATGGGGTAAAGATGGAGGGTCCCGTTTCGACTGACAGTAATGAGCACATGAGCCAGATGACGCACTGAATGTGAGCGCGGTTCTTCACAAAAGATTGACCGGGGTGTAATATCACATTCACGTTGATTGTGTATTTTAGGCCCAGTCTTTGTTTTTTGAGTCAGGTCATTAGGCGCGACAGTTTCCTGTAATTTCCCTGAGAAAGCCGCCGTGCGTCTTCTCCACAACACGGGTGCAGAGGATCAACAGCTGCCTACATCAGGCCCTTCAGATCCAATCACAAAACAACACACGCTGAAGGAAAACACTGTAGCGTTTTGGCTGGCTCCAAAGCAACGCCTCAGGCTGTAAGTGGCTTAGAGCTCGAGTTCTGGAGAAAAACAGCAGGACGCTAAACCTTAGAGCAGGTCACTGTTTATTAGCATAGAGTAGGTATAATAGCTTTCTCTGCTGTCTTCTTTAAAACACTGTACCTCTCTCTAAAAACAGACCTATATATACCGTCAATTTAAAGCTGAATGGTGATGTAGCCAACCTTATACATGGCAACTAACAGTAAGAGTAATTTTAAGAGTAATGACAGCTGTTTGTGCAGCTTCTCAGTGAATTATGGCTCTGTAAATGCAGCTCCTTCTGAAAGCACGTGAAAAAACAACATTTAACACATTTTTTACTCCAAACTCACTTCATTACGTCAGTCAAGTGTTTGAAATAAATCCTTCTGTGAGGTGGCTTCTTTCACAAAATGAGGCAGGCAACATATTTCATATATGATAAAGGCTTTGTCAACTAGCATTTCACTATAGATTTATTTTATTATAACAAAAATGATAATAAGAAGAACTTAGATATACCATATATTGCCATAGTCGTGTGTTTGTTAGCAAAGTCCCTTTTCATTCGGCCGCCACATTTGCAACGCCTCCAGACAGCTCAAACAAGACCAAGTCCTATCTAAAAGAATGGTGGCTCACTGAACCCAAGATTAAATTACATATTTCAAGTCTGAAATAAACTGCCCCATTTCTAATGCTCAAATAGCATTTATAAGCTAGACCAGTCAATGAGACTCAGAACACACTCTGTTCCCTAAACATGCACATTGAACACTAAACAAGAAACACTTTGGCAAAGGCAAAAACTTAAATATGATATGCTGACTGCCAACGGTTTTTTCAGGACTGATTCTGTGGCAATCTTTACCAGTGAGAGCCCCATATAGAGCCCAGACCTAACGCTATCAAGTCAGACTACAGCAGATCTATAAAAAGAAGTGAAAGCTAAAATAAAATGTATCCACGATATACAGCAGATAAATATAGCTGCTGTTTTATTTTAGATGTGGTAGTTGCGGAGCTTGGCAAAAATAAGACAAGGTGTCTGCCAAGTGCCAACTGAAGGCACATCACATCATACACTGGCTATGTGTAGTACGACACAGTTGATTATAATAGGAACAATTTAGTTACGTTGCATCAGTGTAGAGATTTTGTTAAGCTTCTATGGCTCATGTCATCAGCCCTGAAACGGTCTAATGTAAAAAGGTATGTGACCAACATGTGACCAATAGTCATCTAGACACATTGGGGGACTGGAAAACTAAAAAGGGGCTGTTGGTACAATATACAGTGGGTATGGAAAGTATTCAGACCCCCTTACATTTTCCACTCTTTGTTACATTGCAGTCATTTGCTAAAATCATTTAAATTCATTTTTCCCTCATTAATGTACACACAGCACCCCGTATTGACAGAAAAACACAATTGTTGACATTTTTGCAGATTTATTAAAAAAGAAAAACTGAAATGTGACACTCATACACTATATTACCAAAAGTATTCGCTCACCTGCCTTTACTCATTCTATGAACTGAAGTGCCATCCCATTCCTA